>JAFMOB010000381.1:238415-287909 GCA_018985215.1 Larimichthys polyactis
GCGCTAACTGTGGTTACCTCTGTCAGGCCGTGTAGCAACTGGACTGACTCAGCCCGGGATGCCAGGATCCAAACCGGCAAGAAAACCACTGATAGGCTGCTGTGTTTCACTGCTAAAAGCTTTTATAACAAATACCATGACAATCTATCTCAGAGCAGTGGAAGCCTTTCGGTCTCACGTTGGAGGCTTGAGTCATGATCCTGCACAGATATTCAATCAAATGTACATGACATGAACATAAGCGATCACAAAACCGCAGACACAAAAACGGTTTTTGCCTCACGCCTGTGAAGCTGAGACAGGAAGCTGAAGGTTGTATCGGGTCATTCCAGTCCTGCTGGAAGATCAGACGCTGACGTCAAGTGACAAAAATACAGACGGTGCCACACAAAGGACACCATTACACACATAAAGACACATTACAAACGGACACACCTTACACACATAAAGACATTACACACATAAAACACATGATACACACATAAAGACACATTACACACGTAAAGACACATTACAACACGTAAAGACACATTACACACATAAAGACACATTACACATGTTGCTAACACGCTCTCAGTCTTTCTGTGACGTCTTTATCATTTCTGTTGAGCTGAAGACACTGCAAGCCTTTTTCTGTCTTCATTCCTTCACTCATGTTTTTTTTATAATCAAAGTCAAACGCAGAAAACAACAAAGAGGTACAGGTCATTTTCGCATAATGTGGACAGAGTTAATTATGCTAATAAGACGAGAGGCCTTAGGAATATTTAGGTACCTCGAGGTAAAAAAGAAGTCCAGTCTCAGGTCCAGATGTCCCACTTCTTAACTGAAAGACTGAATGTGTGAGCATGTTCTGCTGAAGATGTCCACAGCCCTTCCAAGCGAGCGTGATGCCCATGAAATTCAATTTTTGAGTTATTCTTGAGGTTCACCAAGATCAGAGGGTCTGGTCTTCTGGTTCTGTAGGTACTGGTAGAAATCCCTTTATAAGTGATTCGGTTTTGTAGATATTGGGACAGAAGGCCGTGATACCTGGCTTGGCTTGTGTGTCTTATCTGTGGTCCTGTCATGCTGGAAGGAATAATGTCTCTTCAGCACCTCTGACCAATCTCTCACCGCGAAGACAAGCCAGCAGTGCCAAGTTAACATTAAGACAATGCCGAGACTTTGAGGGGTCGAGAGGAAGTCAAGACCAAGACCAGCTAACATGCAGCTAATATTTACCATCTCTCAGTCAGCGCATTGCAGGAAAAGTTTGTTTTGTTGGAAGAAGTTTGCAGCTCTGGTCTTGTGGTTAAACCTTGACCTGAACCTTCTTTAGTTTTCTTGTGTTTACTCAATAATTCAGACTGTACAACTATTTGAACTCTTTCTCAGCTGCTTCACGTCTTTTCTGTAGTCTTGAAATAAAAATCCAGAGTCCTCTGTGTCCGAGACAAGAATGATTCCGAGGTGAGACGTCTCGAGTACTAAAACACTAGAACCCGAGTTCATCATTAATTCAGCCCAGTACTGACCGAGAGCTTGATGTCTTTGTCTGGCCTCGTATGCAGAGTTACACCAGCTAACACACGAGGCCTCAGTGCGAGTATCTCACTGATCTCACCAGGTTTCTATCGTCTGAAGAAGTTTTTGAGATATTAAACAGAAATATGTTCTCTGCTCAGACAGTTGATTTATTTCTCTTCTCATCTGTGTCGTGCTGCGCTGCTGGAGTTCATTGATTCTCTTTGTTGACTGTCTGAAACTTAAGTTGATATTTTTTTCTCAATACAAAAGTAGAACTGAAGCTGAACGTCATTTATTAATGTGGCTTCCTCTGGAGAAAAACAAATCCATAAAGAGATCTGTGAACGTTGAGCGTGCGGCCGGCCTGAGACGAAGATTTCCTCACTTTTAAATTGATCAGATTCTTTTCTCAGAAGATTAACTGTTAAAACGATTACTACTTCCTCTTTATTGTGCACGTCTGCTGATGGTAATAATGTTGAACTCTCTGTAACCGAGTGTGACGTCTTTTCTTTGTTTCCATTCACAGAAGAGTCAAACTCCCAAATCAGAATCCAAGAAGGTGACCTTCGGACTCAAGAATAATAAGACTGCTGGTGAGACATGGGGTGGGATTTGATACAGATGATAAATAATGAAGATGTACTGAACCACCAGGGGGAAAGTGCTCTTCGGCTGGAAGTGTCAATAATTCACTGGCCTCTCAGTAGACAGTGCAGCGTACAGATGAATGCTTTCAGCCTCATGACGAGTTTCACCACGTTCGGCTCATGTCAGGCTTCAGTTTCTAATTCACAAGTGTGCAGAAATAACGGACTAGAAAAATCTAGTCCTACCCTGAGCTTTGTCCACTGTGTAATTTGTAATTAAATAAACTTTGGTTGCCTAAACCTGAACCGTTTTAAAAATATCTACTGTCAATGAAAAGGAGGCACTTGAGCACGCTCTAAATGTCTAGTTGACCAATCAGATTGCCTCAGTCAACTACTTGTGTCACAATAATAAAGTCCAGAAGTAATGAACCTAAACATGTCGATCGTTTGGGGTCTAACGTTGGTAAAAATAGGTAAAAAGGAGGCCAGACAGTCGAAGTTTGTTGGGTGTTTTCTTGACTCAATGCATTATTGTTTCCGCAGGACGATCGGATACGCATTCATTGATCCATTGTTTGAGGCTGAGGTTGTTCAGATTCAGAACACCTACTAATTGGATCATGTGAGATTTTATTGTCAGCTGCTGTCTTTGAGGTCAAAAATAACCATTGAAACTTTCTGGTATTTCAGCTGTTACATGTGGCCCTGTAAGGTTAATAACCCAGAATGACTCGTTGTTTTCCTGTCTCCGTTCAGAGTTTAGAAAGACGGATCGCAGCCTGTTGGTGAGTCCTGACGGCTTCGTCACGAGTTCCCTTTGACCCGAAGCAGAAACCCAAGTTCGGGGTCTTGAAGTCTCCGGCCACACCACTCTCCTCCAAAAAGACCCCCAACGGCACGAGGAAGGCCGGTGCCGTACGCCTAAACGACGGCCGTCAGCGGCGGACTTCTTCTGATGGCGCTCTGACAGACTGTAGATACAGATGTAACTCTTTAATAGGACTGATTGAAAACACGATTTGGAGAGATGTAATCAAAGTATTTTTACGTTTACCAGTGTTTGCTTTTTTGCCTCTTTGAGTGACTCGACATTTTTAATAAAGTTGCTCATTCCAGTTTTTCCAATTTTATCCAGTTTTTTCAGTTTGTGTGAGATTTTAAGTGACAAACATCTTCAAGAGTCAGAATTCAAGACATTTTAGTACAAAGTTTAGACAGTTTGGTCAGAGTATCACCAACGTCTCCAGGCTTCCTTCTCTGGGGATCATGAATATAACATTCTCAGCAATCCATCCGAAGCGTTGTCGAGATATTTCAGTCTGGACTTTCAGTCCCTGTACTTAACGTTGCTCTGTTTGTGGTCGTAACAAGCACAGATCAGGGAGGCATTAAAACGTAATTACTCGTTATATAAGCTCGTTCCCTTGTGGCAACTTCTAACATTAAAATAACAGCACTTAATATAAATGAACAGCTCCTGTATGTAGTTTACTTTAGTCCGTCTGGAGCTCCAAGAGTCAAACATTTTCTGCATTTCATTATCCTCTAATATCCTCACTGACCGTGGGATGCCTGTTATGTTTACCTTTAAAGAGACTTACATGAATATAAATGTGTTCTGTGTAGCATTAGATTAGACTTTGTGGTAAAAAGAATGGAATTTAAAAAACAAAACATGCATGAAGACTGATCTGAAGGTAGTTTTGAAGGCGGTGCCTGGAGTGTATCATTTGGATTTCCTCATTTACAAAGTGTTTGATCGTGCAGAGAAATATCTGAGTGTGTCTTATAAAACTGGGCCACAGCCTGTTAGTGAAAGTGTATCAGGAGCTGACACGCTCAGCGTCACACATGCCACCAATCAAAGATGTGTGAAGTCAGAAGAAACTGGACTGAGTGTGAGAATCCTCTGGAGCTTCTGCTCAGCCTTGACCCTCTTTTGTCCCCATCACCAAAAACAAGGTGGTGGATTGACTTCTGAGGTTCAAGTTAAAGGACGGTAAGGAGACGCAGAGGGAGGCCAGGTTTTAGACAGTCTGTGGGGACGTCACGGAGACTACGTCCAGGTTTTAGACAGTCTGTGGGGACGTCACGGAGACTACGTCCATGTTTTAGACAGTCTGCGGGGACGTCACGGAGACTACGTCCAGGTTTTAGACAGTCTGCAGGGACGTCTCAGAGACTTAGACCCATTACTCACCTAAACACAAACCACTTCAACACTTTGAAACTGAAGAAACTTTTTTTAATTAGGGACTGACATACCAGATGTGACACTTCACACGGGTCTCAAAGCCAAGACGAGGCTTTTTTCTTGGGGTTTTTCGCCGAAGAGTCGGCAGGGAAGACTGACCGGGTCATGGTGACTTTTCCAGATGAATTTGAAGATCTTTTCCTGTAAAAGTTACCAAAGACACTACAGAACCACATCACTGCTGTAAGCTGCTCAAAATCTGATCCCATAATCACCATCAGTAAGCAGAGGGACTTACACGGCTCTATTGCCCAGACGGAGGCTGTTTTCTGGAGGACTGTTCGCTGAAGAGCTGGTGACTTTTCCACATTTATTCAGAGGTTAAACATGAAAGCAGTAGATTGGTAAACGTTAATTCTTCAGGAAATAAATTAGAATTACAGAAATAATTAAGAGAAGACAGATTTGGACTGGACACACCAAGTTGTAAACCAGAAGAAACCTGAAGATCGCTCTCTCTTGTTTTCTGTCCTTGTTCATTGGTCAACTTCAGCTCCTTGAAAATGTCCCTTCACCTGGTCAGTCTTGGGTGTACTCAAGTTAGATTAGTGCATGCAACCATTTAGAAATAATGAGAACATGAATTATGAGTCAGAACCGTCATCACCTGGTGCAGAATAATGACTGAGCAGAGACCTTTGTTCATTTCCTCAGAGCACGAACACATTATATTAAATTATAGGAAATTAGATGGGAAGCAGTCCAATGTAATCTTTCTTGCCTGTAATTTGTCTTTTAGACTCATTTCATGGCTGTTGGCCACCTATGAGTCATTCTCGGTGAGTCTGTCCAGAACAACATTATATTTCTAAACCAGACAGAAGTTATCTCATGACACTTTCTATACATATAGTAGGTCTAGACCGTACTCTTTATAATGTTATTTACAGAGACCCAACTAGCAAGAAAAACTCCCTTTAAGAGGCAGAAAGAGGATCATGAGCTAAGAGGATCATGCTGGACAGCGTTCTGCCCAATGTAAGAGGTGTGGTACCTCCAACAGAAACCTGCCAGGTCCAAACCACCAAGCACCGTGCTGCAAGGCTGAGGCAGACTGAATGAAGCCCGGTTTCAGAAACCAGACACCTGTGACGACAAATATCATTTCAACGGGTGAGTTCTATAAAAATTCCCCCTCAGTACAGTTATGAAGAGGGACCTTACATGTCCCCACCATGATAAATTAATAAAGATCAAGATTAATTTGGTCTTGACTACAACACCGATGATGCCAAAGGTGTTGGGTTCAGGTTGAGGTCAGACCAAAGTGGGGAAGTCATTTCTTTGTGGACTTTGTCTAAATGATGCATCTGAGGTCCAAACCTCTAAAAAACAGCTCAGAGGTAAATAGAAGTCTGACGACGGGGATGTTTCCTGTCACAGAATCAATGTGAGCTCCAGCTGGAGTGATATAACATCCGAGTGAATATTAATCAACTTGAGTCTCAGGAACAAGAGTGAAATGTCCTATCAACAGCAACAACAACAGCAGAGGGTCAACGCTGCATCCAGACAGGAGTGCAGGAACAAGGCTCTCCAGGCTCTTCATATAGTCCAACCTTTGTTTCCCATCACGCCGAGTACCTGCGAGAAAACAAGAGGAAAGAATAGGTGTCAAATGAAAGCTTTGTGTTGATAATGCCAGGAAATACAGAAAACCACTGAGACGTCATCTGGGCTGTTTTTACACTCACTGTCCATTTGTGTGTCGGGCACAGCTACCGGACTGCAAAGTACTCAAACCTTCTTGAGGTAATGACGTGGACGTAAGTGTGTTTTAATCCTTTGCACTTGAAATACTTTAATCAAGACACAGTCAGATTGAATTAGAAGTTGTCGCTCCTGGCTCTGTTTCACTATTCCACATTAAAAAAAAGAATCCAGTGCTGAAAAGCAGCAGAAATGGATTATGCAGTCTCGTATTTGTAGACACGAGTGCTGAGCTTTCAGACGATAGATACATTGAATTTCCTGCAGCTGCCTCGCAATAAGTCGGCTGGTTGGGTGATTTTGATGTGACGCAGCAGCAGGAGAACAGTGTGATATGACAACATTCATGTTATTTGATGTTTTTATGTTTGCATCATGTTCTGTGAATCCAAAACGTCACATCAACGTAGATGCGGAGGTCGACGGGTCCACAGGTGGAACAAACACCCTCGACATCGAGGTGTGAAATCTTTTTTTACATCTCCTCCATTTTTACCCGGCTCTCACTGCCCAGGCGGAGGCTGCTTTCTGGAGGAGGTTCACCGAAGGAGTAGTCAGTCGTGAAATAGTCACAAAATGAAATCAGAATTGGACAAAAGCGTCAGACACAAAGGTTAACATGAAACAGCAGAAACAAATTAGAATTAAAGAAAATAATTAGAGAATCTACCGTGTGCAGATCCGATCACACCGATCATACTAAGTAACTACAGACTAACATAACAGGCCTCAGTAATGTGTGAATGTATTTCTGTCTGTTCTTGTTCTGATCTGTGGTACCACACTGATTATTCTGCAGGGTTTGTGACTCCGACAGAATAATCCGAACCAGAACCAGCGAGTTAGAAATCTGTGCCGTTAGTTCTGATGTTTGGGATGACGGTGAACGAACCGGGCAGTTTGTACCGCGGTGCCTTTTGGCGACATCGTGATCCAGAGCTGGAGAAGAAAGTCCAGACTCATAAATATACACAACACACACACACACACACACACACACACACACACACACACACACACACACACGTATACATTTAAAACTGCCACAGGTTCATTCAAATGTTTGAACCTCTTTCATCTTAACCCTTTAATGTCTGCTCAGATGTTTGGTAGAGCACAGCAGTGTTTTAGGTCAAGACCAAGACCAGACAGTATATAGCCTACTTAACATATAGCTAATATTCACTGTGTGTGTCGAGTGGTATGAGAATAAAGTACTCAGTAAAGTACGTCTGATTTGTACTGTCGTTACATCACAGTATGTAACACAACATAAGCGTACAGTCTCAGGATTGATCTGATCTACACCCAGTAGTCGAGTTGTAAAATGAAACCAGGGGGGATGGTGAAATTTTTCATTTATGTGACATATTTTCCAGCAGGGGGGTCTCGGGGTCCTCCCCCAGAAAATTTTGTATTTCTTAGATGCAATTTCCTGCATTCTAGTCAATTCTAGGGTGACTTGCTAGACATGGCAAATCCTAAATCCCATCCGATTCATAGCTTGCATTCTCAGTTGCATGGCCTGCACAAGACAATACTATTTATCGGAAAGAAACAATAACCACGTACTATGGACATCATGTGATTCACATCTTTTTAAACATATTTGTAAAAACATTTTAAATATCTTTATTTGTGAATGTGCTCAAATATTTTTTGTAAACACAACTTCGTGTATGTTTTTAACATCTTTGTGTGTTTTTAAACATATTTAAATACATTTAAACACATTTTTGTTAAAAAACATCTTCACTTAAAAAAACACAATTTAGGAGGAGGAAAGAAAGACTTCGAGTTTTAAGACGACGCGATGTTTGAAACAAGCGGTATTAAAGAATGTAGTGTGGATGATTGACACCTGTCACCTGTCGACCAATCAGAGTCAGGAGAATCGATTAGTACCGCCCACATTCACCTTTGACCCACCAATGACGATCCAGAATGAAGTAAACTCAAAGGTAGTATATCGCAGCAAGAGGTCTCACTTCACTGTCAAAGCCTCTTTGTCTTTATGTAACAACCAGGAGCTTCATGATTGATTCAAACTAAAGCAGAGACATAGCAGGAGACATTAACAGAGACATTAGCAGAGACATTAGCAGCGTTTCTTCACGCTGGACATACTGTGTCGTTTTGTGGATATTTGTTGCTACTCTTTGGGGGCTAGCTCGCCGAGTTTTCATCGCACAGTCATGAGACACATATCTTTGTAAGATATATTTTTATTTTTTCCACCGCCGCGCCTCCCCTGAAGTCCTCTGGCGCCCCCCAAGGGAGGCGCACCTCACACTTTGAAAACCGCTGACATAAGAAGGGATGACCATTTTAGAAGAGGGATGATTTTGACCATTTTTCCCCACAGGGGGGATGCCATCCCTCCCCATCCCCCCTCAACTCGAGTACTGTCTACACCTCACAGTCTTCTGAGCAGATTTAGAGTAGGAAACAGTTTCCTGTCTGTGAGAACACTGAGATGCTCCACAGTGATGATGGTTATTACCCTGAGCGCCTTCGCAATTCAGCTGGATTCTAAAAATGCACTCAGATAATAGAGCTGTGATTCTCCTCATGTCACAGTGAATGTCTGCAGCTGCTGCATGAGAACCGACAACATTTGAACATATTCACACTTTAAATGAGTCTGTTAGACTGTCTAAAACCTGGACGTAGTCTCTGAGACGTCCCCGCAGACTGTCTAAAACCTGGACGTAGTCTCTGAGACGTCCCCGCAGACTGTCTAAAACCTGGACGTAGTCTCCGTGACGTCCCCACAGACTGTCTAAAACCTGGACGTAGTCCTCTGTGACGTCCCCGCAGACTGTCTAAAACCTGGACGTAGTCTCCGTGACGTCCCCGCAGACTGTTTAAAACCTGGACGTAGTCTCTGTGACGTCCCCGCAGACTGTCTAAAACCTGGACGTAGTCTCCGTGACGTCCCCGCAGACTGTCTAAAACCTGGACGTAGTCTCCGTGACGTCCCCGCCCAGACTGTCTAAAACCTGGACGTAGTCTCCGTGGACGTCCCCGCAGACTGTCTAAAACCTGGACGTAGTCTCCGTGACGTCCCCGCAGACTGTCTAAAAACCTGGACGTAGTCTCCGTGACGTCCCCGCAGACTGTCTAAAACCTAGACGTAGTCTCCGTAACATCCCCGCAGACTGTCTAAAACCTGGACGTAGTCTCCGTGACGTCCCCGCAGACTGTCTAAAACCGATTGCTCTCATTACCACTAGGGGGAGGTGCTGCGTCAATCCAACAATCTGCTGTTATCAATCGTCGCATTATTTGTCTTTCTGAACTCAGATCCGGCCTTGGGATGGATTCTGTGGTTGCCATGGTTCACAGAGCTGAAGGAGATGAACCGTCGTGAACTCATAACTCCAGATGTGTCAGGAAAGAGCAGCTGTGTTCATGTTGGGAACAATGGAGGAAGCAGCTGCTCAATAATCAGACTCTTGATTTAATCAGACACGATGAACAGTTTGCAGCTCATCCTCCAACATATTTAATGTACAAGGAGCCAAAGAAACGTGTGAGGAGAGGAGCTGAATGGAGTGAGTGGACACGGAGTCGAACAGATCACTCACATCCTCCGTCCTCTTTGTGTCAAATGTCACAGAGTTTGCAGTCTGTCACAGATGACTGCTGCCTGCCTTGAAGACAGCAGAGAGCCAATCCCATACTGAAATGATGACGGCTGCAGTGTGTGACATAATCACATTTTAAATCATGTGGCATGGATTCTCGAGGGTCTGTACGTTTCCTTTAATCTACATCAATTCACTGATCAGTTCCCGACGTTGCTGCAAAATGAATGACGGTAACTCTCAGGAGCTTCAGATAAAGTCCAGACTTTACAATAAGAAGAGTTTCTGTTCTTGGACTGTAGATGAGTAACAGCCGGTTCAGGACACAGAGGACTCATCCAGCATCCATCATGGTCTCAGAAGAGCTCTCTACATCCTCACTTCTTCTTCTGACCTTCATGTTCCTTCCTTTATTATTGGTTCTGATGCATCCATCACTCCTGACGGCTGACACAGTAAATGAAGAGCACAGCTGATCTTTAATAGTTCAGGATGTCTCCACCTTCTCTTTGTGACTCACAGAGTCACAGGACGGTGTCGTGCCAGAACTGGAGCCAGACAATACATCAGTTAGTTAGTCAGCAGAGCATGGACACAATGCAGGAGGACTTGGACTCCTCCCTCTCTCCTCCCTCCTCCCTCTCTCCTCTCTCCTCCCTCTCTCTCTCCTCCCCCCCTCCCTCTCTCCTCTCCTCTCCTCTCTCCTCCCTCTCTCTCTCCTCCCTCCTCCCTCCTCCCTCTCTCTCTCCTCTCTCCTCCCTCTCTCCTCCCTCCTTCCTCCCTCCTCCCTCCTCCCTCCTCCCTCTCTCTCTCCTCTCTCCTCCCTCTCTCCTCCCTCCCTCTCTCCTCCTCTTCCTCCCTCCTCCTCCTCTCTCCTCCCTCTCTCTCCTCCTCCTCCCTCCTCCCTCTCTCTCTCCTCTCTCCTCCCTCTCTCTCTCCTCCCTCTCCTCTCTCCTCTCTCCTCCCTCCTCCTCTCTCCTCCCTCCTCTCCTCCTCCCTCCTCTCCTCCCTCCTCTCCTCCCTCTCTCCTCCCTCTCCTCCCTCCTCCCTCCCTCTCCTCCCTCTCTCTCCTCCCCCCCCTCCTCCCCTCTCCCCTCCCTCCTCCTCCCTCCTCCTCCCTCCTCCCTCCTCTCTCCTCCCTCTCTCCTCCCTCCCTCCTCCCTCCTCCCTCTCTCTCTCTCTCTCCTCCTCTCCTCTCCTCCCTCCTCCTCCCCCCTCTTCCTCCCTCCCTCCCTCTCTCTCCCCTCCTCCTCTCTCCTCTCCCCTCCCTCTCCCTCTCCTCCTCCTCCCCCTCCCTCCTCTCTCCCCCCTCCCTCTCTCCTCCTCCTCCCTCGCTCTCCTCTCCCCTCCCTCCTCCTCCTCCTCCCTCCTCTCTCCTCCCTCTCCTCCCTCTCCTCCCCCTCTCTCCTCCCCCTCCTCCTCCTCTCGCCTCTCCTCCTCTCTCCTCCCTCTCTCCTCCCTCCTCTCTCCTCCCTCTCTCCTCCCTCTCTCCTCCCTCCTCCCTCCCTCCTCTCCTCCCTCCTCTCTCCTCCTCTCTCCTCTCTCCTCCCTCCTCGCTCCTCCCTCTCTCCTCCTCTCTCCTCCCTCTCTCCCTCCCTCTCTCCTCTCTCCTCCCTCTCTCCCTCCTCCTCCTCTCCTCCTCTCTCCCTCTCTCCTCCCTCTCTCCTCCCTCTCTCCTCCCTCCCTCCTTCCTCCTCCCTCCCCTAGGTCGGTGTAACTTTCTCCGTCAGTGTCTCTGCGCTCGTGCATGTGATGGGGTTGCAGGTAGATGTAGTTTTTGTTGCGCGTGCTCGGGTCTTTATTAATCACCTCCTCGCGCTCCTCTGCTCATCACTCACGCGCCTGTGTGCGTGCTTTTACGCGGACGTGCGTAATTCTCCTCCGGTCTGTCTGCACTGAGTTTGAAGCGGGAAATCTGTCTGTGAACACGTGGACCGTCTCGTGGACCGTCTCGTGGACCGTCTCGTGGATCTTGCCTCGCGCCTCTCGTGTCTCTCTCGCGCACAGATCGGGTGTAACATGTTGGCACAGAGCGTCTCCACGGTGCCGCTCCGTCTGCTCTTCATCTGCGCGGCGTTACCGGCGCTGAGCTGTGAGTATGATCAGCTGTCTGTGTATTCATGTTCTTTAACCTGACTGAGGAATTATTACCCAGACCGCAGACCGGATCTGCATCCACCTCCTCCCCCCTCTCCATCACCACATACATCCACCTGGTGTCAGTCCCTCCTGGATGGAGCATTTAATTAATTACAGTACAGTAATTAGTGCTGACAGGTTGTAATCCATCTGTACTTGTTAGAAATATTCATTGTAGAGGAACACCAACCGTGTGATGGAGGACGGTGGAGGAGTGTGAGGTTCTTTGCAGCCCTAAGAGGAACCTCTGAGGAACCTTTGAGGAACCTCTGAGGAACCTTTGAGGAACCTCTGAGGAACCTTTGAGGAACCTTTGAGGAACCTCTGAGGAACCTTTGAGGAACCTCTGAGGAACCTCTGAGGAACCTTTGAGGAACCTCTGAGGAACCTTTGAGGAACCTCTGAGGAACCTTTGAGGAACCTTTGAGGAACCTCTGAGGAACCTCTGAGAAACCTTTGAGGAACCTCTGAGGAACCTCTGAGGAACCTCTGAGGAACCTTTGAGGAACCTTTGAGGAACCTCTGAGAAACCTTTGAGGAACCTCTGAGAAACCTCTGAGGAACCTTTGAGGAACCTCTGAGGAACCTTTGAGGAACCTCTGAGGAACCTTTTCATCCTCTCGAAGGTTCTCTGTATCGCTGCTTCTGCTTCTTTACGTCCGTCCTTGCAGCCGTGTGACACACAGGAACAGTTTGAACTTGTTTCTGCTACATGCAGAACTCGTGTTCGTCTTTATGATCCTGATATTCTGCGTCTGATGAACTGTGCGAGGCTCCTCTACATTAAACTGTGTTGGCTGTGGAGCTGCATTCACACACAGAGGTGTTCAAGATGCTGTAAAATGTTCTTAATATGTAGATGAGGTAACTTATTAACGTCCGGCGTCCTGCAGATCATCGTTGTCAAACTGCTGATCTTTGAGTGGTCTATGTCCTTTTGATTTCAGTTCTGACGTTGATGATGACGTCATATTTTTCACCAGGTTGTCCATGACCGATGACTTCACACACTCCGGGTTGCTTTCTCTCCTCCTCGCGGTCCTTGTCGAACAGGGAAACCCTTTTCCTGCAGCTCCCAGGTGTACTTAGTGTTTACTAGCCCCTCCCCTTACCTCTGAGGACAGAATGCAGTGATTCGCTTCCTGCGTCTTGTAACTTCATCTTTCCTTGACCTTGTGTTTTCCATCGAGGTGTTGAGGAAAGATCATGGAAGCCGATTCTTTGACCATTTCTAATTGTAAAGCCTGATATTCTGCGTCAGTTACCGATGTAACTAACCGGTTTTATTACTGTTAACTAATAAATTCACCTCGTAGAGCTGCTGTAAAGAAGAAATATCACTCTTGGCCAGTGTCGTGCCGATATTCAGTATAACAGCACTCCCTCGCGTGCGATGTTGCTTTATTATCGCCTGTATCTTGTGCTATATATATATGATGCTCCAGTATCTGGACTAACAACACTGCCTCAATACAGCCTCTGACTTACTGTTAAAACTGTGAAATCATTCATCTTCACTGACATGTTCATTTCATGGCTGTTATTGATCTCTCGACATCAGCAGTTCATGATATTCTGCTTTTCTCTCCACCCTTCGCCTCCACCTCTCTCTCCATCTCCCTCTGACAGATATAAATGAGTCTTTTTTTTAAGCTTCCTTTCATTTTACTCACGAGGTCGCACACTGACCCTTAGTCATCTTTCAGAGCATCTGTATGATAATGGAAGGAATAATATTTTATTATCAGGATATTACTAGGATAGCATAATCTTGTTTCTGGTGGCTGTTCTGATCCTGTTCATGTTATTCAAGGACAGGACCTCAAGGTGGTGAGGAGAGTGTCTGGTTTGGGAAACTCAGAATTGAACCGTGGCTTTTTGCAGACGATGTGGTTCTGTAAACGTCGGCACGCACTGGGGCGGTCTGCAGACCACTGAAGCAGTCTAAGTCATGGTTTCGGTAGCATCTCCAAACTTCTCACCTTGTACTGTATCATGGAGGGAGCCAGTAACTCCAGAATGACTTATTTATTTCTCATTCACTCTGATTCCCAGTTGTTATTCCCTTGCAGTCACATAGTTTGTTTCACTGAACCTACATTTGAGTATTTTATTGGTCCTGATCTGGAAGTACACTGTAAATCGTGGGCTGATTACTTCAGCCGGCTGATTAGATGATGTGGGCTGATTATTCCAATACGATTCTTGAACTGTGGTTCACAGGCTTTATTTATAGCACAGGGTGGAAACACAATGAGTTTAACATGAAGTATAAGCACACAAAGTGTTGACAGCCATGATATTAAATGACTTTTTAATGGTTTCTGCATTAACACGACGGGACTGTTTCTAAATTTATCAACGCACAAGAAGAAATCCATAAATTAAAAAGTACATGAAACATTCAAACATTTGACACTTTCTACATTGAAGGTGTATCGTCTGTTTCTGTTAACTACTGTATTTGGGTTTCTTGTTCAGCGTGTAACTTCACTTCCTACTGTTCATGTGTTGTGCGTGATGTGAAGAAGGTGAATGAATGAAAACTTTTTTAGACCTATGGGAACCCGAGGACATCTTCCTCATCACTTTCCTCCTGGAACATTTACAAACTAAGATTTCTTTGAGGTCTTGTAATCTTGTTTGTTCGTTGAGATTGGTCGACTGCCGAAGGGTTGTCGACGCTGCTGCTCCTTTACTTATTCTGCCGTTGGGTAGCATGGCGTCAGTCTGGAGATGTGAACACTTCTGAGGGTTCCTGACAGTTTTTCTTGTGCTTGAATCCTTTAACATTGAACATTGTTAGGCACTGACCTGACTGGCACTCCAACCTTCATGGATTTGTTTGACTTGGACGTAGTCCCCGTGACGTCCCCACAGACAGAGACTCTTTAAAAAGATTGATCTATTTCTTTTTGAACTGTTAAATCTCAGGTTAGCTTGCGAATTGAATTATGACAGGCATCTGGTAATCCACATTTCATTCTCTTTATTTATTCGTACTAATGTTATCACATTAACGTCGACACATTTCAGTAGACCAAGAGGGGTAGTTTGAGTTTCTAGGTTAAATTAAATTCTCATGCTCATGAAAATCCAGACAAACCAGAGCGATGATTGGATTTTTAAAGAACCGCGCTCCACAGACTTCATTAGACAAGGTGACAGAAGCACATCTCCAATAATTACCTGAAACAAACAGCTCTGATTGGGAGTAATTAAGATGCAGCCTGGATGCAGAGCCAAATGTTCCACATCCTTGTTGGTTTAACTCTAATTTCCCTTCACAGTAAAAGTCTTCATTAAAAAGCCTTTTAATAAATCCATAAAATGAACTCAATCATGGATGTGGATGTAATTTAGGTTTTAATTATAATAACAGCCTGTTGACATCGACGATACCTCTGTGATCTCATGATGGACGTGAGCCAGTTCATCTGCTGTACGCCTCCTTTAATCATCAGTGTTATGAGGAACATTAGTTTGACATAGCAGTGTGACGCACACTCGCTATTGCTAAGCGTCAATCAATATCCGCATCACGTAGACAGCTCTATGGATGGATGGATGGATGGATGGATGGATGGATGGATGGATGGATGGATGGATGGATGGATGGATGGAAGCTTGTGTGAGTGTTGTGATCACTGTTGAGTGTAATTGTAGCTTTTCATCGCAGATCACAGGAAGAGACCTCTTCAACTCAAACAGGTGCTGAGTGCTTTCACAGGAGGATTTCTCCCAGCGAGTTAAAAGAAACAGAACGCGGCTCCTGATGAATCACAATGTGGCTCACGTTATCTCTGCCCTAACTTCCTGTCAGCCCGAGACTCTCCACCGCCTGAATTATTGTTTTCTCACACTGCAATATGGTGACGTCCCCACAGACTGTCTAAAACCTGGACGTAGTCTCCGTGACGTCCCCACAGACTGTCTAAAACCTGGACGTAGTCTCTGTGGCGTCCCCACAGACTGTCTAAAACCTGGACGTAGTCTCCGTGACGTCCCTGCAGACTGTCTAAAACCTGGACGTAGTCTCTGAGACGTCCCCACAGACTGTCTAAAACCTGGACGTAGTCTCCGTGACGTCCCTGCAGACTGTCTAAACCTGGACGTAGTCTCTGTGACGTCCCCGCAGACTGTCTAAAACCTGGACGTAGTCTCCGTGACGTCCCTGCAGACTGTCTAAAACCTGGACGTAGTCTCCGTGACGTCCCTGCAGACTGTCTAAAACCTGGACGTAGTCTCCGTGACGTCCCCGCAGACTGTCTAAAACCTGGACGTAGTCTCCGTGACGTCCCCGCAGACTGTCTAAAACCTGGACGTAGTCTCCGTGACGTCCCCGCAGACTGTCTAAAACCTGGACGTAGTCTCTGTGGCGTCCCCGCAGACTGTCTAAAACCTGGACGTAGTCTCCGTGACGTCCCGCAGACTGTCTAAAACCTGGACGTAGTCTCCGTGACGTCCCCGCAGACTGTCTAAAACCTGGACGTAGTCTCCGTGACGTCCCCGCAGACTGTCTAAAACCTGGACGTAGTCTCTGTGGCGTCCCCGCAGACTGTCTAAAACCTGGACGTAGTCTCCGTGACGTCCCCCGCAGACTGTCTAAAACCTGGACGTAGTCTCCGTGACGTCCCCGCAGACTGTCTAAAACCTGGACGTAGTCTCCGTGACGTCCCCGCAGACTGTCTAAAACCTGGACGTAGTCTCCGTGACGTCCCCGCAGACTGTCTAAAACCTGGACGTAGTCTCTGTGACGTCCCCGCAGACTGTCTAAAACCTGGACGTAGTCTCTGAGACGTCCCCGCAGACTGTCTAAAACCTGTACGTAGTCTCTGAGACGTCCCCGCAGACTGTCTAAAACCTGGACGTAGTCTCCGTGACGTCCCCGCAGACTGTCTAAAACCTGGACGTAGTCTCTGAGACGTCCCCGCAGACTGTCTAAAACCTGTACGTAGTCTCTGAGACGTCCCCGCAGACTGTCTAAAACCTGGACGTAGTCTCTGAGACGTCCCCGCAGACTGAGATTTATCTATTTCGTTTTGAACGGTTAAATCTAAGGTTAGCTTGCTGAATGGGATTGGCTCCAGCGACCCTCATGTGTATAAGTGCTTATGGAAAATGGATGAATGGAATCATACTTAGGTAATTTTTTGTCCTTTTGTTACTATCATCTCTGTGTCTGTCACCTCTGTGCCTTCATCTCTGTTCAGGCGTATTGAAGTTCGTTTGTTGGATGTCAGCTCGCTCCACATTAACACAACAATGAGCGAGAGCAAATGTTCTTTTAAATTGTAAATGACTTTGTTTGTCTCAGGCATGAGCTGTAACTGACACGTTATGTTGTCTGTGAATACATTAGTATTATTATTCTCATTGAATGGAAGTGAAGGTACCTTTGTAACCTCTCAGCTTCTCATCACCTGTTGGCAGTTATCCGTCTGAACACTTTGTGTTTACTGTCGCCTGAAACACAAAAATGGAGTCACAGGAAGAAACGGGGCCTGTCGGAGTTTCTCTGGTTCCCTCGACCACGTGTCAAACTCAACATGTACGATGCAGTGAGCTTTCCACGTCGAGAAAACTTTCCAATGTTTCCAGACAAACCACGTTTGTTATCTCGTTTCCATGGAAATAACACAAACTATTTTAGTTCAGCTCAGGGTTCGAATCCGACCTGTGGCTCTTTCCTGTCGTTCCCCGTCTCTCCTCATCTCTGTCAAATAAAACTGAAAAACGCCCCCACAGAAATCTTTACAAATCATCTGATGGGTTTGAAGCCACTGCGGGTGAACGGAAAAATACGTTAACGTTAAAACGTCAATACAAACCAACCCTCTTCAACTACAGACAGCTTGGAGGAAAACTTTTCACTTCTCTTAATATTTTGCACTTGAAGCCACAAATAAAATAAAGCTGTGTTTGACTCAGTCACGTTGTTACCTCTGCTTGGTACACGCGTGAACGTCAGCAGCAGTCTGATATTCAAACTAAATATTATTATTATTATTATTAGATTACATTTCAGCAAACTCACAGTATTATTAACGTTTTTTTATTGTAGTATTTTAGTAGAATTTTATACTTAATTTCAGATTTATAGGTTTTAGTTGACTTTTAACATTTTATTTGTTTTATTGTTGCAGTTTGTTATTTAAGTTTTAATAAATACATTTTTGTGCAACGGTATAACCTAATTTTATCTATTTTCTTTTTTGTTTTATCTGTTTTGCCGGACTCTCTTCAGTGTTGTCTGTTTCGATGTTTTCAGCCGACGTTCACGTTACTTGTTTGTGCGAAACATTAACGTGACTCAGACGTTGTAATTGCTCGTTACGTGTCTTCGTGTCACGTCTCAGCTGCAGTCAGTGATTGGTCAGCAGAGTTTTAAAGTAGACCATGTGTCTGTCTGGGTGTGATGGAGACTCTGAAGCCTTTGGGTGTTTTCCGTCCTCTTTTTTGGGAGTTGGCGTTCATTTATTGGTTTGTAACTTTTGTTTACATCATTTATTTTTGACGTTGATTTGTCAAACCTCGTTTGGCCTGAAGGTCTCTCGGGCTCCCTCCATCACACATCATTACATTTCATACGTGTTCCCAAAGTCAATATAAAAAGTGACAAATTCAATTTTCCTCTTCAGTGAACGCGCCTCCTCCTTATCACTTATTTCCAGTCTGGCATTGACCATTTTGTCACGGAGCTACTTGCTGCAGAACACTGGGATCCATTATTAGTCAGACATTTTGATTGTACGTTTAATGTAGTTGTATAATCGATTAAAAGATTATTAACTATTTAAGTTAATTATTACAGTAACACATTTTACGTGAAGGTCCTTGTTGTGTTTTTTCTTTCTTTCTCATTAAATGTGTCCACAGGGGTGCAGCAGAGCTGAGGGCGGTTCACAGTTGGCACAGGTTGCACAGCTCTTATTGGAAGCTCATTAAGCTTGAACTACACCCAGGCAGGTGGCAACCACTTCATCACCTCTGACCGACCCCCTACCTCCAATTAGAGAAAGCCCAGCTTGATTAAGAGCTTCAGAATGTCATGTAGCAGCTCGATGTGCAGTAAATGTACATGATATGATAACACTGTTCCAACATGTAGACGTCCAGGAATAAGAACAGAATGTAAGCACATAATTATGGTCACCATCCATGCTTTAAATGTAGTCACACAGCACCAACTGTTTCACTGATTCTGGTGAAACTGGATCATATTTTATGGAGGAAATGTTTTCTGGTTTTCCCTCTGATGTCCTCCGGCTGCTCCGCCTCAACTCTCTGTGATTTACAGATGGCAACATCACCCACAATGTATCGCAGCCTGTGAGAGAGCAGACAGTCTCTTCTTTTAAGTTGTTATTATGCAAGGTACCACCACTGTGGTTAGAGCAATACATCACAAGCCAATGCCAAAGACGGTGTGAGCTGTGTAGCCCGATGTGTAATGGTCATGATTGAATAGAGCCATTATGGACGAGTCATTACTTTGACGGATGAAGCGACAAGCGATAACTGTTAATATCAAAATCATGACTTGACACAGGAAGTAGAGTTCTGTAGTCGTTTACAGTAGCCAATAGCAATTAGCTAATGCCAGTGTCCAGTCTAACAGTGAACACAGCGACAGAACCTCTGAACCAGCAGTGTCCAGTCTAACAGTGAACACAGCGACAGAACCTCTGAACCGGCAGTGTCCAGTCTAACAGTGAACACGGTCACAGAACCTCTGAACCGGCAGTGTCCAGTCTAACAGTGAACACAGCGACAGAACCTCTGAACCGGCAGTGTCCAGTCTAACAGTGAACACAGCGACAGAACCTCTGAACCGGCAGTGTCCAGTCTAACAGTGAACACGGTCACAGAACCTCTGAACCGGCAGTGTCCAGTCTAACAGTGAACACGGTCACAGAACCTCTGAACCGGCAGTGTCCAGTCTAACAGTGAACACGGCGACAGAACCTCTGAACCAGCAGTGTCCAGTCTAACAGTGAACACAGCAACAGAACCTCTGAACCGGCAGTGTCCAGTCTAACAGTGAACACAGCAACAGAACCTCTGAACCGGCAGTGTCCAGTCTAACAGTGAACACAGCAACAGAACCTCTGAACCAGCAGTGTCCAGTCTAACAGTGAACACAGCAGCCTACCGAGGTGGTTTTCTGTAAATCACCTCGGTACCGTAACGTTATTCCCTGTTGGTTGCTGTGGAGATTACATGCACGGTTGTTGGGAATGGGGATTAATCGCAGCTTTAGCCTCTGCAGAGATGAATTTATTCAACCTTCTCTTCTCCTGTTCTGCTTCCTGGGCATAATAAGATTTCAAATCCATTTACGACAAACCATGTTTGTTAACCAGCTCGGCCAGTGTGACAACTGCTGTGCATGGATCTATTTATGTCCCCTTGTTTTGTTCTCTTCGCACAGACGAGTCAAAATGAGACGATTTGTTGGAGAAAAATAGTTCTGACGTGAAACCGCTCACATGTGATGAGCCTTTTTGTTGTTGTAGCTGCAGCATTAATCCATCAGGTTTGACACATTTAACTCTTCAGAGACACAGTGAAGCAGGCTATCTGAGGAAACAAACTCTGATGGCCTCAAACTACAAACAGGTTCATGAAGCATTCAAATGTCTAAAATATAATCTGGAACCAGGCGAAGAAGATTTTAAAATCAGTCCAGAAACAAACAGGCGGTCAGTGTGAGGGTGAGTTCTTGCAGTATCATCTGTGACGCTGTACATGTGAGCAGATTTCCCAAACTATTCCTTCACGAGGACACGTTGGTTCAACCCCCCACACCCACCACTATGTTTATCTACTGGAGTAGTGACAGGAAATTGAGTTTCAAGAGTACCCTGCCACACTCCAAACGAATCATGCCATGCAGATCTGCACTAATGAAAGCCTTCACTCGGCAAGAATAAATTGTGATTGCATAAAGAGCTGGTGATGTCAGAGCTCCATATGGATGCATCGTCGTCCACGCTGCCTAGTTTCCTCACACTTTGAGTTTGGGCGTGCTAATCAGCATGCTTGAATGTGTCACTTTGCATCAAACACAGTGTTCATTATTCTCGCTGATACTGCTGTGCCTGCTGTTTCCCTGAATCATTAATCAAATGAGGGAAAACTATTGGCTGATGGTGCGCGAACATGTGACGGAGTTTTAGGCTGAATGAACGATGAAACTTGTTTGTGCATAATTGGCGGCTCCAGGTGGAAGTAATGACGCCCGGGCCGCTCTGAGTGTTGGCGCTCTGGTTGATGTGTTTTCACTAATGCGAGTTCATTCGCTGATAAGTCAAACTTCCTCCCTGAATAGATTTAATGAGCTCGTGTCACTGGAAAAACAAACAGAAGAAACTGTGACAGAGGCTGGAGGGCAGAGTCGCTTCAGACGAGTCCGGACTGATGACAGTCTGCAGAATATCAAGATGATTTCCTCCTGTTGCGTTAGACGCTGAACAGTTTAAAGCTGACTTTTTAAAAATTACATTTAGGGGATTATAACTCATAGGTAGAACTGCAGCATCCACTCCATCAACTATTACATTAATCTGCAACTATTTTGATAATCGATTCATCGTTTTAAAAAAAAAAAATCTGACTTCAGCATCTAAAATATGAATATACTGTTGTGAGTCCTCTACGACCTCAAGTTCTTGTTTTGTCCACAACTGAATATCTTTCAGTTGTGGACAAAACAAGACATTTGAGGACATGATGTTGGTCTTTGGGAGACAGTAGTTGAGTTTTCATCAACATATTTTGAAGCTTTTTAAAGGATATATTAGAAATAATCAGAAAAATGTTGATCTGATGGAAACACTTTTTTATAAATTCTCTGAGAATTGGCGACACCTGATATTGACTTAATGACAAGCCGACACAGGAAGTGCCAAAAACTGCAGTTCCTCAAACGTCCACTTGAGGCTGGATCCAGAAGTAAGTCAGGAAGTGACTACGTCCAGGTTTTAGACAGTCTGCGGGGACGTCACGGAGACTACGTCCAGGTTTTAGACAGTCTGCGGGGACGTCACAGAGACTACGTCCAGGTGGACGTCACAGAGACTACGTCCAGGTGGACGTCACAGAGACTACGTCCAGGTTTTAGACAGTCTGTGGAAAAGAATGAAACCCGTCCACGGCAGCGCCTCCTTCGAACTTGAACATAACGTGGTATTCATTAACGAGTCTGCCAGCCCTGCTGAACTAATTTGCATGTCAATCACAGGAAAGAAGAAAATGAGAAGTCTTATTAATATCAGGAGTAAATGCAGACGGCCGTGGATCAGATGTCATTATCTAGATAATATATTCAGAATGTAAATACCACATAAATGAGACGTCTGCGTCACCGCTGGGAGTGCAGGGACAGCGCTGCCCTTTTTCTTTCATTAAGCGACTGCTCGTCTGAAGGCTTTACACAGTATTAATAATTTAAAATAAAGTCTACAGAAATTTACAGAACCGGTGTGTGAAATGTATTTTGTGACCTTTGACTCAGATCACCACGTCAGGAATAGTGACGGGTGTGAGTTCATGAAACGAATTTCAGGAATCTGTTTGGAAAGGAAAGTCAGGATGGACGGGATGTTGACGGGATCTTCATGAGTCTGTTTTGATTTGATTTCTCCTCGGTTAATGTGTCAGATGTGTTTATGTCAGACAGCAGCAGCTGATATCAGTGCCTAGTCCAGCAGCAGTCAGCCCAGCTCGGCGTCTGTCTTTCAGCCTTTTATTTCACCAAGCTCTCACCAACCACTAAAAGTCAGTCCCACATTTACTCTTGTCCGGCGGCTTCTTGCTCGCTCACTCTCTCCTTTTCTCTTCTTAGCTTCCTCCGTCAGCGTCCTCTTCACTCTCTTCTCCTCTGCCATCATGTCCATAGAGGCTGCTGAGCCTGGTTACCTCCTCTTCTTCTTCCTGGTCGTCCATAACGCCTGTTGGTACAAACACTCAGTTCGTCAGCTTGGCGGTGAGCTCAGAGCGACGGGTACCCGTCGCTCTGAGCTCACCGCCAAGCTGACGAACTGAGCTAACAGCAGCTACAGCTGTCAGCAGGTTACTTCACTGTCCATCATAAACTCTGTAAATCACAGAGAGTTGAGGCGGAGCAGCCGGAGGACATCAGAGGGAAAACCAGAAAACATTTCCTCCATAAAATGTTTTCATCAGTGTCCTCTTCACTCTCTTCTCCTCTGCCATTACGTCCATAGAGGCTGCAGAGCTCTGGTTCATTGCTCTCTTGCCCAGCTCTGGTTCTGGCATGACACTGGCTTCCCCCACTCCCTGGGCCTAAAAACCTTGGTGGTTTAAAACGCCTGTGGTACAAACACTAACACTCCTGGTGCTCTGAGCTAACATGAGCTAACAGCAGCTACAGCTGTCAGCAGTTTACTTCACTGTCCATCAGGAAACTCTAAATCAAAAGAGAGTTGAGGTGGAGGACATATAGTGGAAAACACGGTTTAAATTGATTTCATGGTAGAAAACGTTGCTTCAGTCAGTAAGTCGGTGTCTTAAAGTCTTCACTGTGTTGCTTTCCTCCACTCATGCCTGTCGGTAATGAGCGACAACATGTAGTCAGTATAACCGCTGAGCTCAGCTTTGAGCTCTTTGTAGTTCTGATCAAACTAACACTAATTGGTGACGGTTTGAGCCGTTTCCTTTCAGTGCATGGTTCTGTACTGGACGTATCACTGAGCCGGCTTCTTTCAAGTTGTCGGTTGATTACACAGAGCAATCAATCAAAGGTTTGCTGCACTGACGCTGAGTCAGAAACCTCCTGCAGGACAAAGCCCACTGTGGCATGAACAAAGACGTCTGGAGAAGCTTTGATAAACTATTCTGTTTTTCCTTTGAATTAAAATTTTATTTCAGCTATCCCTTTAAAAAAAATTAAATAAATGAATATATGAATATATATGAAATCTAAATTGTACATTTGCTCCATGCTCCAATCAGTGTTGCTCCACGCAGCACGTTGTCTGCAGCAGAACATCCGGAAACATGAAACCAGAGGGGAATTCTTCATTCCTTATTCTTTAAATACACCACAGGCTTTCAGCTACCTCCAGAACACCTCTTTAAATGTTTCAAAGAAGGAGGACTTACATCTTCAGGTGAGTCATTTGGTGCTCAGTGGAGACCATCACAGGTAGTAATTGGTTGCACATGAAAGAAATATCGATGTGTGCCCAGTGTGACTTAAATTAGCTCATTGTTTCACCCTCCAGCTCTGCAGAAGTGACGGCTGTCACCATGGGAGCTGAAATGTACACATCAGTGCTGTGCTGTTCAGATACACTCAGGCTGACATTTCAAATTCTAATGAGATTTAAAAAGTCTGGACAAGTTTCAGAAAAATATTGCTCAACTTGTTGCCATCGTCAGATTTATTTTGAATCTTTCTGGGACTAATTCAAAAGCTGCTGAGCCTTTCTAGGATTGTGTTTATTGACTGCTGCTTCTGTCCGACATATAGAGCAGTGACACCTCATGATAGTCTTTTATTAGTTTTATCTTTTTATGACTTTATTCACCACATTATTCATAGACATAATATCAGTTTCCATTTTTACGCAGACGATACTCTGATCTATCTAAGCTGTGACCCTTTGAGAAACTATTGTTCTTCCATTGAATTTAAAGCTGAAGTAATTCTTGTAAATGAATATATTTATTTATGATATTTAGTCACTCTACTCTGCAGCAGAACATCCAAAAACAGGAGACCAGAGGAGAATTCTCATTCTTTGAATATGCTGCAGGCTTCAACAAACTCCAGAACAGTTTTTAAAATGTTTAAAGAAAACAGTGTGCAAAACATAAAAAGGACTGAAACACGTTTCATAATTTTTACACAGACAATACTCCAGACATGTTGGTCATAGCAAGATTAATCAAATAATCAAATATCAATAACACTTTTGGTTCCCTGTCCCATTTAATAACTCAGCTTTGCAGAAGCTTTGTTACAGAAACAAATCAATGGTTCAGTCCTGCTTTTATCAGAAACACTCCTTCATAACTCATCAGCTTGATTGCTGTAATTCTTTGATTTCTGGCTTCTCTTGTCTCCAGCTCATTCAAAAATCTGCTGCCAGGATTTTGCCTCGGACAAAGAAGCATAATCACGTCGCACTGATTCTGGCTTCCTCAGGCCGGATTCAAACCAAGTGGCAAAAATTCAGGTTTTTCTGTTCATTTGCACAGGGATGCTGCGTGGTGCGGGCAACAGATGGTGGCAGAAAAAGATGCATAAATAACTTTTTAGAGAAACACAAACTGACGACATGTTGCGATGATCAGACCTGTCAAATATCTCCACAGTGAGCCTGAACTGTCTCTGAAACTGAGCGCCATCCAGGTGGATTCATGGACTCGACCTGCTGTGTTCTTTCTATTTTAGTTTCTAGTTGGAGTCTGACTGACAGTCTGTGCTGCAAAGTAGAGACATGAAGAAGTTTCCTTTGGTTTGTTTCTGGTTTGAGAGAGCCAACAGTGGTCAAGCGACATTAACAGTGAATGAGAGAGGTTGAAAGGGAGCGGCAGTTTTGATTATGGAAGATCAGGACTGCAAACTCTCTGCTAGTGCCCCTAGGTTTGATCTTTTCATAAGCGGTGTAATATTTTACTTTAATGTGACATCGGTCAAGTTTTTTAATTCTTCTACTGCACATTAGACTTTTTCATAACAAATGTAGGCTCACTGGTTTCCCAATGTATTGAGACCCTCTGATCATGTATCAAAATGATTATTTACCACCCAACCAAGGAGATTGTGTTTGTGTTGTAAGGGTAGCACTAGGCATCTAAAGTGAACTCATTCAGCTCTTAGACGTTTGTACACTGTATCCATAACAACAGCACTGCTGGCAACAACAGCTTGACCTCTGACCTTTGATCTCCTCTTTCTGCTTCAGGTCAAGCCACCAGCGAGCCCGACGAGAACTTACTAATCAAAGGGTCTGGTGGGGTCAGCCTGGGCGGCCTCAAGTCGGTCCTGGAAGACACTGTGGCGCCAGCTTTCGGCGCCACCATCATCATCATCATCACGGTCATCGTGTCTGGCAGCGCCTACCTCTGCTTCCTCAAGTATGTCTGCGGCGGCTGCTGCAAGCCCATGCAGGTGGCCCCGACCGTGGACGTGGACCCCAACAAGGTCGAGGAGCAAGTGTAGCGAGGCGGAGAGGCTGAAAGGGGAAACTCACAGAGTGGATTCAGCTCGCGCCGAGCGATGCTTTCCATCGGATCGGTGTGACTCTGAACATGTCAAACAACCACCCAGGGATGCTAACTGGAATCGATCTGTCAGTAAGCAGCTCTGTTTCTGGCTGCTGTGGATTTGCAACACTCCTGAACACAAAGTCACAGAGAAGCCTAATCAGATGCTGTTTGTTTGTTTGTTGGTCAAATGAGGTCATCACTGTTGTTCTGGTGAAACTCATCTGTAACATCCTTTCTTCCACAAAATTGATTTTTGTGGTTCTCTGAAGCTTGAACAATCAGGATTTATCTGCACCCCAATGAATCGAGGGCTCAGTCAGCCTTACACTGCAGGGACCACAAATAGTCTGCAGACCTGCGTTAACCTGTCTACAAGCCATCTCTGTGCGCTCGACAGCAATTCATTGCAGGGTCAAATCAACGTGACCGGGAGGCCAGATGCGGGACAATTTGGCTTGTTTAGCCTGATGAACAGATCCAGCCTGTTTGGTAACAATCAGGATGTCTCAGACAAGGTCAGGAGCACGGAGCGATGATTTAACAGGCTCGGGCAAACCTCAGGAGCTGCAAGACTCCATTACAAAACCCAGCTGACGGGTCTTGAACCAGCCAAACGAGCAGTCCCAGTTCATCACATATTCTCACATAATGACCAAAGGTTGTGTGAAAACACTGAGGAGAGATGAGAGGTGAGATTACCTGTATTGTAATCCCTCACATCATAAATCCAGCACAATGTTCCTCCATGTTTAACTGCTGTCTCGACAAATTCAGTTTGATGTTCACCAAATGTGGTGGCCTCGGCCGAGCTTGTAAAAGTCATGTGTCATGTGCTTTGAGCTGGTTTGTGACAATTGGGGGCTCAGCTGTGCAGGATTTAGTGGCATCTAGTGGCGAAATTCCAGATTGCAACCAACTGAAGACCACTTGCCTCACCCTCCTGTTCCAAACATAAAGAAGAAACAAAAAACACAAAAGACTTAAAGTCTATGTAAAGGCAATTCTGAGACTTCTTTCGAAACACATTCAATATGTTGTAAAATAGTCGCTGAAAACAATGAAAACAATGAAAAGACTTATATATGATATATATATGATACGATATATCACTGAAATGTGGAGTTTGAGGTTCAAACTGTTTTTCAGTCTCAGGATTTTGTGGGCGGCCCTTAAAGGGTGGCTCGATGACACGCTGAGGCCACCCTGAGCAGAGAGACAGACTCTACATGTTTTTTCACATTAAAAGCCTCCCTATGCTGTGGAAATATACTTTATATCACATTTATCAAGACGACATGTGAGCACTGAGTTTTGAGACGTAATAAAAGCCTGTCTCAAATAAAGGCCCGGTCGTGTTTTAAAGTTACGGTAAATGCTGACACTGGGATCATGTTTTTATGAACAAACCTCTTTTCATAGACACAGAAACGTGTCAGTTTTTTTCACCTCTTCTTTCCTGACACATCAGTGTTAAAGACGTTTGTTTCATCTGGTGGAGAAACTTTGCTGTGGTGCCTTTAGGTGCTGTGGGAACCTGCAGTTTCCAAGATTTGACTGATGAACAATTTTTCTCTTTCTTTTGATTATTATTATTTTTTTACAGTGTTGTTGGATGTCCACGTGTTAGCGCTGGACGTCTGACGTTAAGTTTACAGAAAGGTTGGTTTGACCCCTGGAGCCGGTATTATAATAAGTATAAGTATTTATTGAACGTTAACTGTGAATGTTTGTCTCGTACTTTGTCCTGTGCTCGACTCTGTCGTCTGTACAAAGCTCTGGTTGCCATGTTGTTTTGTGAATTAATACCAGGCAGGTGGAGGGTTTATTATCTTTATTTGGTTCTCAAACGCTCTCGAACAACCCACACTTTTCACAACCATTGTCCTCCTCTGATACAAAGTCATGTTTTCAGTGTTTTCAGGTGTTCTTCATGGTTTTCTAGAGTTTGTCATTTCCTGATAAACCATAAAAAGTTGATGACTCATCCTGCTCTCGGGCGTGTAACTCATTTAAAGCTGGATCAGATTTTATTCACTGCTTTTCCCTCTGATGTCCTCCGACTGCTCAGCGTCAACTCTCTGTGATTTACAGACTTTATGATGGGCAGATTGCTAACTAGTAGAAAACCACCTACTGCATTCAGAATACTGCTCACTGCTGGTTCAGAGGTTCATTAGATGTTAGATGTTGATCTATATATCACAACACATTGTGTAGAGTCCTAAGAAACAACACAGGGACAACATGGAGTACAGACTTCATTACAGACTACAAAAAGGAAAAGCAGCAGTGCTGAGATAATGTCTGCATCTCTCTGAATAAGCTTTGAGGACTTACAAAAGGATCGGGACCCCGGCCTGCCATGTGTGCAGATGTGTGCAGACCCTTCCAGAAGATTAGTCCACGACCACACACCTGATGGGTTCACACACAGGACTGCGTGGCCTCGCGCTGCTCCAACACTGATCGTAGAATGACTTTGCTGTCCGTGATAATTATGTGAGACGTTGTGAAAACAACCTAACACGTTTGTTTCGTTCCTGCCAGCTCTGCAGCCTCTCTCTGAGCCACTTCATTAGGTTACACAAAATCCATTAACACAGGATTTCTGCAGGAGGAAGCATAATTATCCTCAGTGTTCACAGATCAACACCACTTACTGTTCACTTATATGTTTGGTTAGATGCTAAACACAAAGGTCCCAGCCGACCGGGTTTGAACCCAGAACCTTGTTGCTATGAGAGCCAACTAATCCACTACCACTGAGTCTGATCCAAAGTGTATTTATATAAAACCTGTATCTAGCAACAGTGTGATCTTTCTAACTCGCAAGGCAGCTGGAGTCATCTCCATCTGAACTGCAGTGGTTCAGATCAGTCAGTGGGAACAGTGTAGATGCTGCTAGCATCAGTTATGGTCCTAGTTTTGTCTCAGAGAAGAGGTAAACCTGGGACAACTGGACTGGACTTGGTTGTAAATCCATGAAATGACGAGGTCCAGTATGGACGGACGGCATTGTCGGTGGGTGGTGGCGTCTCCTCTGTTGACGGATTGTCCAAATGTCCTGTCTTTCCTTGAGTGTCTTCTGTTACTTTACTGTCTTTGTCTTTTTCCCACTTGATTTCTGTGTCGTCTGTCTTCATTTAGTTAATTAGATCTCTGCTCATAGTGAATCTCAGTTCTGTATTTTTTTATTGTTGGACTTTTTCTACCTTTTCTTCACTCAACCTGCTCGTCTACGTTCAGGTTCTCTTTGTGAACTAACCTTCAGAGTTATATCACAACTGGAGACATCACATCTGTTCATAGATGTATTCATTCAAGGCTTTTCTGTGCTTCTGTTTGTGACTGTGAAGACCAGCAGTGCACCGTTCTTTGGAGGAAACCCATCTGTGTAACCTTTGAGCAACAAAGTTACTGATGCATGAGAACACTGATCAGCAGCTAGAAAGAAACAAAAGATTTGGAGATGAATGGGAACAAAGACAAAAGGCGAAGGCTCAGATTATTATTAATATTTAATTTATTGAGCCTGCTGCTGTGTTTGTCTTTGTTGGCAGGGATCATGCTGCTTCCGACGTCATTCAGTCTGATTGACATTAAGTAGCACTATGTATTGTCTTGGAACCTGACAGGCCAGCAGGAAGTTCCTCATAAATCAGAACATTTTTATCCCACTGAATGTCGTTAACCTCGAAAGTCAGGCAATTTCTCCACGATCCAACACTTGACAATGACCAATGAGCTCCACAGCTCTGCAACCGTCAGAGCGCTCAGAGCATCCCAGTATTCAAGGGAATTACTGAATATATCAGTGGACATACTGGATGAATCTGCACCACAGGATTTATATGATCCTTTAAATGTTTGGGCTCCTGCTGATGTTTTTCCTTCCATCTTTATTCCATCACGTAGATGTCTGTGATTTTATTTTGGTGGGTTTCCACCTGGTTTCCTCTGTAAACACCCACAGAGCGTCCCCGGGTTTTCAGAAGCTGTCAGATTGTGTTCTGAGGGAGATCCTGACCCACCGTGCAGAGTGGAAAGAGACAAAGACATTGTGAGCTCATCATCACATCATCATCATCAGTAAACAGAGCGACTCACCCGGCTCTCACTGCCCAGACCGAGGCTGTTTTCTGGGGGTGGTTCGCCGAAGAGTCGGCAGGGAGGACTGACCGAGTAGCAGTGACTTTTCCACTGATATTTGAACCGACTACTACCTACTACCACATTACTGTCGTTTGTTACAGCAATGTGGGTTGCTGGAAATTTCTTCCTATAATAACCATTAATATACAGAGTGACTTCAGCGGCTCTCACTGACTCGCTTCGGGTGACTTTTACACATACAAATGGCCAAAGTACACAGCTTGAAGCCTGATGTTTAGCTTTGTTTGAGTGCTTGAACAGACAGCCACAGAAATAGAAGTCACATTTCTTCATTTTTGCTGTCAGTGCATGCATTAGACAGCAGCACCTCTGCACAGATTTCTTTTAATAGAGGTATCTGTACGTGTCGTACAGTCCTTCATATCAGAGGTGTCATTGTGACACAATGTCCCAACCTGGTGTTGGAGATGAGATGCTGTCACTGCTGGCAAGTGAAGGCAAGAACATCCGTGTGACTGACTCATTCGCCATCAATGCCTCTACCCACAGCGTGACAGATCATCGCTATGGAGGAGCACTTCAAGGAGGGTGGTGTTGGTGAAGCAGCGCTGTCAGAAATGTGCAAGGAGCCCAGCTGGCAGCGACCCAAGAGCTCCTCGACATCTTCGGCATCAGCACCGAGCATATTGTCAATGTCGTGTGTCAGACTTTTGGGCTCGCAAGACTGCACCTGATCTCCACTGAATCACAACCAACTCCCTGCCTTCAGTTTTTCATTTGCAGGAATGAATAAACCCGTTCATATAACATGCAGGTTCTCAGATGAGCAGGTTGTATTAAAACCAGCAATTACAGTAGAGCATCACAATGCATGAACTGATTGACAGAGCATTTTCATCTGTCTCCCATTCAGGCCTCACCATCTGTTATCATTTATAAACTAGATAACATCTGATCACATTCACTCGCTGATGCACGCTGACCTTTATAACCTGACAGTTCTCAGTCTTGCTGCTGTGATAGTGAGAACGTATTCACTCGAGTCAGCGCTGTCGGACGCCTCAGCCCCCCCAGCGTCCTCCTGCTGCCTCACTTTGACATGTGGTACCGCTTCAATTAAAATATCCGTGAACTGACGTTATAATTATTGGGTTTAGACGGGAGCATGCAGTGGAGGTAATGAAGCATTTTCCCAGAGCCTTTAGATTTAATTGTGTACATGCCAGTCTAACAGTGAACACAGCAGCCTGTCAGGTGGTTTTCTTGCCGGGTTTGGATCCTGGCATCTCGGGCTGAGTCAGTCCAGTTAGCTACACGGCTGACTGATCTAACCACAGTTAGCGCTTCACTCCTGATCAATGTTTCCATCATGAAGTCAGATCAAAGTCAATACTGAAAACACGACTTTTTGTCAGGACAGAAACATGAAACATCAGCTTTGACTTGTCTTTAATATTTAGCCTGTGAAAAGGCCAGCTCTGTATATATCAGCTCTGTCAGATGATGTAGAGCAGGGGTGTCAAACTCATTTTGGTCCAGGGGCCGCATACAACTATATATGAGCTCAAAGGGGCCGGAGCACAAAAATCACTGCATAAATTTGAAAATATAAAAAAATATAGAGATAAAAAAATGTCCTAAAAACAAGTGCAATACAAAATCTTTTTTATTTAAAGAATTTTTCTACAATAAAATAAAAGGTAACAACCCCGAGGCTTTAAAAGTAAGTGCAAATTCAAGTTGTGCAGTAACACATCACAATAGTTCACAAAACATGTGAAAAAAAGCTCAAACAATGTTTGTCATATCTCACAGCAGATGACATGGAAGGCATGAGCTTGGATTATTTTAACAATATAGCTTTGAACAATAAAAAAAAATATGTAAGAAATGTTCCAGGTTACATCAATGACAGAAATCAAAGCCAAGGAAAACCTGGCCACTCCCATGGCAACTTGCTGAATCAACACCTTAATTAATTCAACTCTTGTGTAAACTTATGAAAATAAATTGAAAAATAATTAAAAAAAACATACACATGTGATGTGTACAATTATTCTTCCTAGCTCTTGTTTCCGTATTTGTCGTTTAAGATTGTTTCCTTTAGCACAGCCGCTTGCTGCTCGCACACCAAACACACAGGTCCCCATTCATCTGCGTGAAAAAATACGAATTAGTCCATTTTTCCTGGAAGATCCGACACTCAGCGTCCACCTTTCTCTTTTTCTGCAGCGTCATTTTTCCAACGAGGGTGTCAAGATTGAAACAAAGTGTCCGCTACCTGTTCTCAGAGAACCGAGCCTTCATGAGCGCCCTCTAGTGGCTGCGGCTACACATGCGGTGTTAAGCTAACCGGCGTGCGTAAAAACATTTTTATAAAATTATATTTTATTAAAAATGGGCCGGGGGCCGGATGTACAAGCTAGGCGGGCCGGATGTGGCCTGCGGGCCGCATCTTTGACCCCCCTGATGTAGAGCATATAGACAATACAATAACATAAATGACTGTGATCGTTATCCTGCCTCATATGAGCATAAACGCTTTGTGTTCGGTTACACAAGGTCCCGTGTGGGCCTCGAGGTCCCGTGTGGGCCTCGAGGTCCCGTGTGGGCCTCGAGGTCCGTGTGGGCCTCGAGGTCCCGTGTGGGCCTCGAGGTCCCGTGTGGCCTTGAGGTCCCGTGTGGGTCTTGAGGTCCCGTGTGGCCTTGAGGTCCCGTGTGGGCCTTGAGGTCCTCAGCAGTATTAGTTGTTTGTCTTTGGTTGGGAACAGTAGGTGCCAGTCTATCTCAACACTGTGGTGTCCAGGGTCACAGAGACCTGTTGCTGCCTTCATAGACATAATAGATAGCTTGTTGTTGACGGTCCAATCTGCGTAAACAGACATCTGTGTCTCCAGACTAGAACATGCTGACAATAACACCTCCATGGGTAAAGACATTCTCTCTGACTGATTCTGGGCGTGTAGTATTTGTGCTGTTATCTTGGGGTTTAAGTCTTTCATCCTTTCGCTGGTACCCATGGCAACATGTCTGCCCTGAAGAAATATGATATAAAATTTTAATTCACGTTCAATAAATCGAGTCCCCAGTGATCTGTACTCGCATCATTGTGTTTTATTATCATCAAATATGAAGTATAGAGTGAGGAGCACTTTATTAAACACAAATATATTAAAATAAACATCACGTAACAGGATCAGCAGCCTACACAAACACACACAGACACACACAAACACACACAGACACACACAGACACACACAAACACACACAAACACACACAGACACACACAGACACACACAAACACACACAGACACACACAAACACACACAGACACACACAAACACACACAAACACACACAGACACACACAGACACACACAAACACACACAGACACACACAGACACACACAGACACACACAAACACACACAGACACACACAGACACACACAAACACACACAGACACACACAGACACACACAGACACACACAAACACACACAAACACACACAGACACACACAGACACACACTAAAATGGATTTTTTATTTTCTCAATGTATTTTTGAATTTAACTTTACTCTCACCCTGTGTAAATAATTACTCTTCAGTTATCTCCAATAAAACAAAGCAATAGAAGGAGTGTTGTACTAAATATCAGCACGGCTTCTCTTGTCACAGTGTGCTGATATTCAGTATAACAGCACAGCCTTATGATTAAAGGTGGAGCTCTGTCCTCCTCTCAGTGAAGCCGCTGAATTAAATTTGATTTCCCGCTGCGTCGCGTCAACATGTCTTCTATGAGGAAAGGCCTTCACACCTTCCTGCAGTCAGACACTAATGGTGCTCAACCAGGCAACGTCAGGGCTTAAGGCGGCATTGTAAATCCAAAGCCTGGTGTATTTCATTCCTCTGTTCCCAGTAGACCTAATTCACAACTCTGCAGACTTTAATTGCCGTCACCTCTGACTGCAGGAGGGAGCGATGGCCTCGGCATCCTGAGGACACTTTGACATGTGACAGGAAAAGCTCAGGTGTAGATGGAATAAACTAATGATGGCTGAATTCAGGATGAGTGTCAGGGTCCTGTGATGTGCTCGCTGCCTCACTGTCATGGACCGAGACATTATGAATGTTCGGAGGAACAGCAGTGTGAGGCTCATATCTCATACTGCATCGTCTTACAGATATCTGTTCATCTAACATTTCAGGCTATTTGGACATAAGAGCATCCAAACTTAGTTTTTACATGAGCTCTCGGTCTTCCAGTCCATCTACGTTCCAACTCTCACCTATGGTTATGAGCTTTGGATAATCACTGAAAGAATGAGATCGCAGATCCAAGAGGCCAAAATGAGCTTCCTCCACCAGGCTCAGCCTTAGAGACGGGCTGAGGAGCTCGGACACCCAGAGGGAGCTCTGAGCTGCTGCTCCTTCACGTCGAAAGGAGTCAGCTGTGGTGGTTCGGATGGCCGCTGGGCTCGTCTGTACTTGGAGGAGACCCCAGGGCAAACCTAGAACCTGCCGGAGGTTGCACTGTCAGCATTACCCACGTGTAAATCTGACCTTCAGTATCTCGTTTGTCAGGATGGTGAAGGCATGAGCTAATTTTCACGAGTGGAGAAAGAAAACACACAGAATTCATAATCACGCAGTTTTCCCACCCGTCTGCATCTCTTCTGTGGCTCATGTTGATTTCATAATTATTTTTATTCCCTGAAGTCAAACAGCAGCAGCAAAAACTGCTGGGTGAGCTAAACATGCAGGAGCAGGAGTGGTGTGCATGTCAGTAATTATAACACATGGCATCTTAAAGAATAAGGCATACATTTAACGTACACCATCAGGACACTCTGTGAATCACAGAGGCACCATCGACCTGATAACGAGTCTTTAAGTGCGATCTTGTTCCAGGTGATATCGTCTGTTAGATTAGATTATACTTTATTGTTGTAATTGTACTTTATTGTAAGTGGCATGGTATAAATAATATTGCACATGGTAAATAATCACCACCTCTATGTCTGATCCCTGGATGTTACCGGTGTGGAGTGAGATGTTCTCCTCCTGGAGTTGACGATCATCTCCTTCGTCTCGCTGGTGTTCAGCTCAGAAACACATCCAACAACGGCTGTGTCATCGGAGGACTTCTGGATGTGGCAGTGGGTGGTGTTGTCTGAGGTTTAGAGGGTGAAGACGAAGGGAGAGCACCGTACCCTGAGTCTGTTTCAGCATCAGGAAAGTCTGAGAGGTGCTGCTGTGCTTTTTCGTTTCGTCTCCCATCACAGATGGTGTCCTTCCACCTTTTATTTGCTGCCTCCAGCTCTTCTATTTATTCTCACAGACTTCTCACCTGGACAAAGACTACACGGTTTAATGATTTGAAGCCCCCCCCCAGTCTAAATCAATGTTAACAAGCATTTCTGAAAAAGCAAATGAGAGGATAACCGAACATTTAGTTCAGTATAAACTGGTCTGCAAAGCCACAGTCTCCTCACACTGTCCTGGTTTTCTCTCTGTGTGTGTGTTAAACAGGTAATTGTTCCACCTTGTCTTGTCGTATTGCCTGGAGACGCCGAGCGTCACGGATCTTTTTTCATTTAACACAGTCTGAAATGAATTTTCTCACCCTCGTCGTGTGTGTGTGTGTGTGTGTTTGTGTGTGGTGTGTGTGTGTGTGTGTGTGCGTGTGTGTGTGTGTGTGTGTGTGTGTGTGTGTGTGTGTGTGTGTGTGGTACAGGGACGAGAAAGCCAATTTTCTTTTTCTGGCTGAATTATAAACAGAAGATCGAGTGAGACTGTAAAACGCCTGATTTGACACACAGCAAACATGCCTGCCTTTGTTTTTACATGTCACCTGCAGATATTTGTCAATTAGTTGTCAACTATTTAATTAATCGTCAACTAATTATTTAGTTAATGAGCATTTCTTTAACCCTCTAGACTTCAGAGCACCCATCTTGTTAAAATCATTCCCAGTGAATCAAAACACGTTAAATAAAGGCTGTTAGTGTTCGCCAAAGAGTCGGCATTCGAACTTCTAAGATATATTCTCATATGAATTAAAACAACCTAATACCACAATACTTTAGTTTGTTAGATCAGTGTGGGTTGCTAGAAATATCATCACGTAATCACCAAGGGACTTACCCGGCTCTCACTGCCCAGATGGAAGCTGTTTTCTGGGGGAGTGTTGCCGAAGAGTTGGCATGGAGGACTGACTGAATTCATTTTAATGATGTTTGTTCTTATAAAGGAAATATCTCTTTACTTAAGTGCTGTGCTATTTGTCTGTTTTTTGTTGTTGTCTTGAATCAAACTCTTTCAAATGTTACACATGCCACATATTTAGTAAATCATTGAAGAGGAAGTTTTAAAATGAAATCAACTTGTGATTGAGTTTCTTTCTGTTTTTGAGCAGAGAAAAACTTCTGTAACTTCTCAAATCTGAACTATTTTCTGTTTTTTTTTAGACATTTGAATTTGTCACTTTTGGCTTTAGCAAACAGTGACCAGTGACCAAATAACTCAATCATGAAAATAACAGTTGCAGTCATTACAAGGTCCTGGTTGCACATGTTGGCTCACTGTCACACCTTCATGGTTTACGGGGACATGAGTAGAACATCATCAAATACCAGCAACATACATCCAAACAAGTAAAAACTAGACAGAGCTATAAAAGACAAACGTCTTTCTCTGCGATTAGCAGCATCATAACATCTGCAGCCCAATTAAGCATTTCCCCTGGACACTGCCGTTGCAACAGACTGAGGCTATCTAATGCCAAACAAGGCCAATTAGTCTTTGTACTGAGAATTTATATATGTACATATTATTATATATTTATTGTTATGCAGCCTCAGGGCTTCCCTCAGGCACAATGATGTGGAAAAACCTACAAAACCTAAAATCTACAGATATACTAAATAATAAATGTGGTGAAAAAATACATTGTTTTGTAACGTTGGTTGGTCCCTGTGGATTGTCAGCACAGCAGAGATTACCGTGCTGTTAGATTTATGATTGATCAATTACCAAAAGAGCTACTGGAACCACTTCAACAAAATACATAATTACAGTGAAATCTATGGTTTTATTTTGGCGGGTTTCCACCTGGTTTCCTTTGTAAATCTTAAAGTCAGATTGTGTTGTGAGTTCATCATCACCATCACCGTCTGCTTTGCAGGACCGACTGGGTTGCAGAGAGTTTTACAGACAATTTCAAAGATCTGTTCTCATAAGTTGTCAAAGACACAACCTTCTACTGCCATACTGTGGTGGGTTGCTTGAAATTTCATCACATAATGACTGTAGACAAACAGAGGGACTTACTCAGGCGGAGGCTGTTTTCAGGGGGAGAGTTCACCGTGAGTTTTCTATATGAATTCCAAGAGAATTTCTTATATACTAACGTATACGTTAGTATGCAAGGTGTGAGACACAAGCTGGCTCTCAGCCAACAGATAACCAAGCTGCAGTGATGCATCTGCTCACCCTCACCTTCACCTTCGTTCTCATCTCCTGCTCATCTGACAGCAGCAGGTCGGTGTACCTGCAGCTCTCGACACCTTCCCGCCTCTTCCAGCCGCCTCTGCACATCCTGACTGCGAGGTGAGGTGGTGAGAACAGAGGATTGTGCGATATTTGCTGAGGATTTGTGATTCTTTGTGCATCGCGAAGCAAATTGTTCATATTTACTGCTAAAATGTATGTTTGGGTTCCTGGATTTCAATTCAGAGTCGCAAAACATGGACAGAGACAGAACACATAATGGTGTAATAGTATGTTTGTTTTGTTTCCATCGGAGCGCTGCAGCAGAGGAAACAGTTTGAAATGTAAAAGTGAAAACACTGTTGAATAATGATTCAGTGGCCTGATTCATGTATTCGATCTGACTTTTAGTGGCATTAAGCAGAATACTTTATTTTAGGGAGGTCCAATCCAACCACTAAAAGTCAGTCCCACATTTACTCTTGTCCGGCGGCTTCTTGCTCGCTCACTCTCTCCTTTTCTCTTCTTAGCTTCCTCCGTCAGCGTCCTCTTCACTCTCTTCTCCTCTGCCATCATGTCCGTAGAAGCTGCTGAGCCTGGTTACCTCCTCTTCTTCTTGCTGGTCGTCCATAACGCCTGTTGGTACAAACACTCAGTTCGTCAGTTTGGCGGTGAGCTCAGAGCGACGGGTACCCGTCGCTCTGAGCTCACTGCCAAGCTGACGAACTGAGCTAACAGCAGCTACAGCTTTCAGCAGGTTACTTCACTGTCCATCATAAACTCTGTAAATCACAGAGAGTTGAGGCGGAGCAGCCGGAGGACATCAGAGGGAAAACCAGAAAACATTTCCTCCATAAAATGTTTTCGTCAGCGTCCTCTTCACTCTCTTCTCCTCTGCCATCATGTCCGTAGAAGCTGCTGAGCCTTTGATAACAGACAGTGTGCAACACAACCCAGATATCATGGCAACATTGATTCGATGTTGAAATTCCATCAGAATCATTATTTTTGTTGGGGCTGAATATTCAAGGCTGATAACATTGAATCAATGTTGATAATTCTTTACGTTTTCAAACATTAAATGTTGATTCAGTTGGTTTTCTGTCTGGGAAGCTGGTAGCTTAGAAATCGAGTCTCAAGTTTAAAAGTTTCCATGTAGAAACTTGATCATTTGAAGTTGGAGCCAGTGTATGAAGATCCCTCTTTGCGTCTCCTCGCTCAGCATCAGCAGATGGATGCTTCTTCCACCTTTCATCCCGTACCTCGGTAACGTCTCTGTGATTGGCTGTTATCCTCACTCAGCTATGAGGTCGTGTTTTGCTGATTAATTAGCAGATTATATAGGCTTTGCCAGCCAGCTGTGCTGCGGGGAACATCTGAATGCATTGTGCAGATGTGTTTGTCTGTAGGAGGTTTGAATGGAGATTATACCCTGTGTAAATAAAGAAGGACGTCCCTAATTAACAGATGTTAGTTTATAGTCCACGCATGCAAAAACAGAGCTGTTGTATGAAGATGAGAGAATTCTCATGCCTGCATTTCAGAGGAGCTGTGAACTCGATGGAAACATCCACAGATGACTGGTGCAACATGTGTGACGTACGAGACCTGTACGAGTGCGTCTGAGCAGCAGGTACGTGGAAAGAGTCATAACAAACAAAAGTAGTTTCTCATTTGCACAACAATCATACTGGAGAAAAGAACGTGGATTCATAAAATATAAAACATGTGGATATATATCTTGTTCTCTAAGCTGTGCTGAGGCCGAGAAAGCAATCTCAGGGAAATATGAGAAATGTATAAAAATGCAAAGTTATGTAATCAGAACAAATACTCGAGTACAGCTGAACATAGTTACACAGTGGGATTACACTAAATCACAAAAACATAATGTTGCTTTAACAACAATATAATAATGGGACTAATAGTAGAAATAAAGAGCTGTACACACCAAAACAACCCGTCCTAAAGTTCACAAACATATATGTGAATATGTACAGCTGCAGCTTTAATTATAGAAGGTTCTTGGGTGTTTTTGTGTGTAGTGATGAAACTAAAAGATGTGTTACTGAAATCAATATACCTGATCTGTTGGGAATGTGTAGCTGAACTGGTCCCAGACCTCTTTGGGTCATATGCAGTCTTTTTCCTGGATATCTGTCAGTCCTGGATTCTTATATTTTGAAGTGTTTGTGCAGCTTGTAGCTCAGTCTGATCTGAAAACACTGAAGACACTTATAGACACAAGTGATATTCTCTTTTCTTCTTTACTGAAAGGTTTCACAGAGGAAAAGAACATGAAAATGATTCAGTGCAGCTTCGTCAGCAGAGTTTTTTAATATTGATCAGGACTGATCGGTTCCTGTGACGAGGAATTGATGATCAGGCTTTCATTCTCTCTGCCGACTCGGACTGCTCTCTCTCCGCTGGATGAAGGACGAACGGGCTGAAAGGAAACTGAGAGCTGGAAGTTGGCGGTGGAGGTTTGATGCGATGAGTTTCTGTGTTTGTGCGTCGGGCTGATGAGGAGTTACAGATGGTTTATAGATTTTAGTGTGGGTGGATCGGTGAGACTCTTCATTGTTTGAAAAGTTGATGAAGCCTCGTGGATGTGTGTTTGTTTCTGTGTGTTTTGTGTTTTTGTCTCCTCATCATGGACCTTCACTCGAGCCTCCAGCTCTCGGTTTACTTTCAGGATCCACACTCCTGCTTCACGACCTCGTCTGCTGGCTGGGGAATCAAGGCTGGTTTCTCGGAGCTCATCCAGTCATCCTGTGGTGCTGCAGAGAGAGACAAAGCTCATAATCAGCTCGTCCAACAGAAGTCTCGTCATTTTAAGCGCTGACTGTCAGATTGTGGATTGTTTACGTGAACAGAGAGTTGTGGATTTATGAATCATTAACAAATGCTGCACATAGCGCTGAATCACGTGGACGAAGCCAAATTTGCTGCTCACCAACTGAACACTGACAGTGAATGAATTAGACGAGCTAACAGCTGTTGGGTTAAAATCCGTTTTAAGGAAAGCACACACACACACACACACACACACACGCACACACACACACACACACACACACACACACACACACACACACACACACACCATGCTTAATGCTTAATGCAGCACATGGAGCTAACAGTTCAACGCTGCGTGAACCGTGCGTACCAAACTGAAACCTTCATTACAGAAAGGCCGGATACAGGCGGAGGATTAAAGGGAATAAATGATCGTGTCAGGAAACAAAGAGCGTGTCAACACACACACACACACACACACACACACACACACACACACAGTGAAGCTGTCTCCAGCTGTCAGGACATGGTGGCTGGTCTGATCTGTGAGTTAGAGGAATACTTGGAGGAATTGTTGTTTGACTGAATTGGCGTTTGTCTCATTCATGAAAGTTAACGTGAACCTTTCTGACTCATTCAGTCTCCGTGACGTCCCCACAGACTGTCTAAAACCTGGACGTAGTCTCTGTGACGTCCCCACAGACTCTCTAAAACCTGGACGTAGTCTCTGAGACGTCCCCGCAGACTGTTTAAAACCTGGACGTAGTCTCCGTGACGTCCCCACAGACTGTTTAAAACCTGGACGTAGTCTCTGTGACGTCCCCGCAGACTGTTTTAAAACCTGGACGTAGTCTCTGTGACGTCCCTGCAGACTGTTTAAAACTGGACGTAGTCTCTGTGACGTCCCCGCAGACTGTCTAAAACCTGGACGTAGTCTCGGTGACGTCCCTGCAGACTGACTAAAACCCTGGACGTAGTCTCCGTGACGTCCCCGCAGACTGTTTAAAACCTGGACGTAGTCTCTGTGACGTCCCTGCCAGACTGTTAAAACCTGGACGTAGTCTCCGTGACGTCCCTGCAGACTGTCTAAAACCTTGGACGTAGTCTCCGTTGACGTCCCCACAGACTGTTTAAAACCTGGACGTAGTCTCTGTGACGTCCCCGCAGACTGTCTATAAACCTGACGTAGTAGTCCTGTGACGTCCCCGCAGACTGTTCTAAAACTGGACGTCGTCCTCGTGACGTGCACCGCAGACTGTCTAAACCCTGGACGTAGTCTCTGAGACGTACCCCGCAGACTGTCTAAAAACCTGGACGTAGTCTCTGTGACGTCCCTGCAGACTGTCTAAAACCTGGACGTAGTCTCGTGCGTCCCCGCAGACTGTCTAAAACCTGGAAGTAGTCTCCTGTGAGTCCCTGCAGACTGGGACTAAACCTGAGACGTAGGTCTACGTGACGTACCCGCAGACGTTTAAAACCTGGACGTAGTCTCTGTGACGTCCCTGCAGACTGTTTAAAAACCTGGACGTAGTCTCCGTGACGTCCCTGCAGGACTGTCTAAAACCTGGACGTAGTCTCCGTGACGTCCCCACAGACTGTTTAAAACCTGGACGTAGTCTCTGTGACGTCCCCGCAGACTGTCTAAAACTGGGACGTAGGTCTCTGAGACGTCCCCGCAGACTGTCTAAAACCTGGACGTAGTCTCTGTGACGTCCCTGCAGACTGTCTAAAACCTGGACGTAGTCTTCGTGACGTCCCCGCAGACTGTCTAAAACCTGGACGTAGTCTTCGTGACGTCCCCGCAGACTGTCTAAAACCTGGACGTAGTCTCTGTGACGTCCCCGCAGACTGTCTAAAACCTGGACGTAGTCTCTGTGACGTCCCTGCAGACTGTCTAAAACCTGGACGTAGTCTCCGTGACGTCCCCACAGACTGTTTAAAACCTGGACGTAGTCTCTGTGACGTCCCCGCAGACTGTCTAAAACCTGGACGTAGTCTCTGTGACGTCCCCGCAGACTGTCTAAAACCTGGACGTAGTCTCTTTGACGTCCCCACAGACTGTCTATAACCTGGACGTAGTCTCCGTGACGTCCCCAGCAGACTGTCTAAAACCTGGACGTAGTCTCCGTGACGTCCCTGCAGACTGTCTAAAACCTGGACGTAGTCTCCGTGACGTCCCCGCAGACTCTCTAAAACCTGGACGTAGTCTCCGTGACGTCCCCGCAGACTGTCTAAAACCTGGACGTAGTCTCCGTGTCTGAGGCTTCTCTCTGGGCTTTAGGATTTCAGGACAGTTTCCAAATTTCTCAGTTTCTCAGTAATCTGTGTTGGACAGCAGCCTCAGCAGGGCTCATTGATCTGGACTCTTGAATCATTTAAACCCACCTTTGGCCTGGCTACATGCTGTGGTGCTGGTTTTCTCCGGCTGCGCCTCGCCTCTTACTGCAGCCTGGATCTTCTGCACCACATACCTGCAGGCTAGAAAGAGATCAACAGCAGACTGTGAGCAGAAGCTCTGTAATCCATCACTCTGTAGGCCTCAGTTCATAACACATGTTACCAAATGTTGCTATGGACCTAAAATTTGTGAAATAATAAAACCTCATGAAGCCAAACTTGTTGTTACACTACAGAGGTAAAGGTGAGGTCCGTCTTTATCGGAAACACATCATTGAAAATTGGTGGCGTGCTCCTTTAATTAGCTTTAAAGTATCTGTACATACATCTTCACTGAAACTGAAAATTAATACAAATTATTTATATGTAGTTCATGTTCAGCGTCATATTAATAAAAAATCAATGGTTAGGACTTTCTGTGTTTTCCTGAAGGAGGTCATGTTGGCACAGGGGAGCCAATCAGATCCGATCGCTCTCTGGCAGCGAAGGCCCTCGCGGGACGCTGGAAGTAATTCAGTTTCAGTTTCAGGAGAACTATCATTATCGTTTGGCAGAGATATAATGAAATCAGGTACTTTATTATTATTACATGGAGCAGCTGCTGTTCCTATTTCTCGTTAATGGTTAATGATGAACACCCTCGCCTCCAAATACAGGGACATTTAATAACGACTAATGAAGTCCAATTACAGTAATACAATTAGAGTCTATGGAGGGACGTGCCGTGGATATTAGTTACCTTTTACAGTAGCCAATAGCAAGTTCATAACATTAGCTGATGTTAGCAGCTAGCTACATTAGCATTAGCTCCAAAGTGTTAGCTGTGTTAGCTTTAGCATATTAGCTTTAGCTCTACTGCTACTGATCATGTTTCCATCATAAAGTCTGTGAAGCACTCGGTCTGTGACGTCCCTGTTTGTGTCAGAGGACAAGGACACCTGGGGTCGTTAAGGACACCTGGGGGTCGTTAAGGGCACCTGGGGGTCGTTAAGGACACCTGGGGGTCGTTAAGGACACCTGCGGGTCGTCAAGGGCACCTGGGGGTCGTCAAGGACACCTGGGGGTCGTCAAGGGCACCTGGGGGTCGTTAAGGACACCTGGGGCTCGTCAAGCTCGTCAAAGGCTCACGTCCCGACCAGGGCGTTACGCTCCGCTCATACAAACCGTCTAGTTGTACCCTCGCCTCTCGCAAAGCGAGGTCACTCTAAACTCTTCTCTGTGGTCGTCCCCAAATGGTGGAATGACCAACGGCTACTAGAACAGCAACATCCCTTTCGACCTTTAAAAAACTTGTAAAAACCTTTCTGTTTCCAGAAGCTTCCCTGCCTAACAAACTAACAAACTAACAACTACTCTGTGTCCTTCACACCTTTCTCTCAGCTTATGTCCTCCTCTGTAAGTCGCTTTGGATAAAAGCGTCTGCTAAATGTAATGTAATGTAATGTAATGTATGGGCACCTGGGGGTCGTTAAGGACACCTGGTTGTCGTTAGCTGAGCAGTCGGACGTCAGAGCAGCAATATACTGTGAATAAAATCTGATCCAGTCTGAATAAAGTTCTGTGGTTCTGGTTCTGTACAGTGATCAGTGAGGCCCGGACAGAGATGACTGCAGCAGCCTCTGGAGGACAGAGGACACTCACATTTGACTTCATGAGGACGTTTAAGTTTCTATCAACATTTCATCATTATTTTAATTCATCATTTCACACAGAAAGTTTCTGGGAGGTATTTTCTAAGGAGGAAAACTGTTGCAGGGAACTCAAGTTTCTAAGTTCTTAAGTTTTTTAAGTTGAACTGAAATATTGATCTAACTTTCTCAGCTTTTATGTTTGATATAAAAAAATCACTGAGCTGAAATCCTCTGAGCCACACACACACACACACACACACACACACACACACACACACACCACACACACACACACACACACACACACATCATCTCTTTATCTTTCTCATGTGGTTTGTCTGACCCCCCTGAGCGAGGCCTTTCAGACCGCAGCAGACAGCGCTGTGCTTCCTGGCAGAAAATGCTGAGTCACTCTGACAGTCAGCAAAACAAACGTCTCTCTCTCGTTCTACGTCTTTGTTTCTTCTTGTTGCCAACCAGGTTTGACAACTTTACTCTGACTTCCCGAACTCACAAATTCAAGAGAGGATAAGAAAGTTTTCTGGGTGTTGAGTCGTGACTTGTCGACTCAACAATGTTACAATCTCAAATCTGTGCAAACACTTTATCATTCACTGATTCAGACGCGCAGCTGCTGCTGCAAAAGCTTCAGTGTTAAAGGACGCACCGTTGATGATCAGTCACACACATGCTCAGGTCTGGAGTTTGGAGTTTGTAGTTTGTGTGTGTGGGTTTTCTCAGGAGCAAAGCTGGTCTTTAAATGTCTGGTAGCGCTCATGTTATCTGCAACTGGATCTCAATAACAAGCTGAACCCTCCTCTGACAGACCGACCCTCCCCTTCTGCTCTGACATGAACACGAGTCATCCTGCAGAGCAAAGTTCTCCCTCGTTCTTCACTTTCACAGCCGTGCACACACTCCTTCATGAGTTCATCGTGTTTGTGGCCTTCTCAAATAAAGTCAGCTCTTCTGTTTATTTACAGAATATCTTGGAAAAGTTGTATCATCATCCTACAGTAACAACGTTTCCAGAATCTTTCTGATTTTCTGGTAAAAAGATATTAATACTGTTTATTTCATGTTTAAGGTTGATGTTTTATTCCATATTTTACTTATTTTAATTTTATTTCAATCAAAAGAAACGCTGAAATGAAAACACCATATGAATGCCGTATAAAATAAAATATTACAGTGTTTTACTGTAAAATGAACAGTCTCATAAAATATTAAAACGGTCATCTCTTCTTCCCTTATGGCATTTCATCAATGCATGTGAAAATTACTTATATTTAACATTGGAAATAGAATTACCATTCGACTTTAGGGGGCTTTATGATAATCAGTCTATTACCTATGTCAGCGATTTTCAAAGTGTGAGGCCAGAGGACTTCAGGGGAGGAGCGGCGAGGGAAAAAAAAAATATATCTATGTCTTATGTCTCTGCTAATGTCTCTGCTAATGTCTCTGTAATGTCTCCTGCTAATGTCTCTGCTAATGCTCTGTTAATGTCTCCTGCTCTGTCTCTGCTTTAGTTTGAATCAGTCATGAAGCTCCTGGTTGTTACATAAAGACAAACAGGCTTTGACAGTGAAGTGAGACCTCTTGCTGCGATATACTACTTTGGGTTTACTTCATTCTGGATCGTCACTGGTGGGTCAAAGGTGAATGTGGGCGGTACTAATCGATTCTCCTGATCATCCATCATCATCCACACTACATTCTTTAATATACCGCTTGTTTCAAACATCGCGTCGTCTTAAAACTCGAAGTCTTCTTTCCTCCTCCTTAAATTGTGTTTTTTTTAAGTGAAGATGTTGTTTTAACAAAAATGTGTTTAAATGTATTTAAATATGTTTAAAACACACACGAAGTTTGTGTTTAAAAAAATATTTGAGCACATTCACAAATAAAGATTTTAAAATGTTTTTACAAATATGTTTAAAAAAGATGTGAATGACATGATGTCCATAGTTAAGTGGTTATTGTTTCTTCCGATAAATAGTATTGTCTTGTGCAGGCCATGCAACTGAGAATGCAAGCTATGAATCAGATGGGATTTAGGATTTGCCATGTCTAGCAAGTCACCCTAAAATTGACTAGAATGCAGGAAATTGCATCTAAGAATACAAAATTTTCTGGGGGACCCCCCCCCCCTGCTGGAAAATATGTCACATAAACGAAACACCATCCCCCCTGGTTTCATTTTACAACTCGACTACTGCATGTATGGCATTTGAAATAAAGGTTTTGCTCTGAAATACAGTGTTTTACTGTAATATAGTATTAATAATAATATTCACTCCACTCCTGATGATTTATTTGATTTTTGCCATTGAACTCAGTTCACGATTTAATTCAGTGTTCTTCAATGAGCCTCACCAGGAGGCCACATGTTTGAAAACCTCTGTGGGGAGCTTTGACATTTAAAAATGATGAGGACTGTGATGTTAGTAGGTCATTGCATTAATATAATGACAGCGCTGCAATCACAGCGGTCGAATCCTGTCAGGAGGGAAGAAAGCTGAACCAGCTTTGACTTCAGAAACCCCTTCAGGCTTTCAAACACACTTGTGAGGTCGAGTAAATGATCCGCCTGACAGTCAAGTGGTTTAAATTCTGTCTCTTATAGGTCGACAGCTTCAGCCTCCCATGAGTGGAAGATGATGGAGAAAAAACGTACTGTCAAACACTGGTCTGATTCATATCATCATTTACCTGCAATACGTTTGAAATCACAACGTTACTGTGGAGATACAACGAAACACCATTGGCCAAGCTCCCGAGAGGTCACCCCTGAGGTCGCTGCAATGTATACATGCATACTTAATGTGACATGCAGTATTATGGGTACTTACAACATTACACGTGCTTTCCTCTGTATTTGAGATATTTGAGGTACCTCAACCATCATGACACTTTGTGTAGAAAAAAACAAAACAATGCAGTTCAATGCTCCAAGTGCTCGCTCATACTGACAGTTTGATTTACAGAGGGCTTTGTTCAGATATCATTCAGATATATATATACACTTTGTTCATAAAAACATGGAGAAAATGTATTTTTATGGCTGACAGTATTTTCTGATTCATGGGGCGGTCAAAAGAGATTCTCTCTGTAAAAGTCTCTGTCAAGAACATTAAACAAGAAGTTTGGACCTGGATTTATTCAGTGTTCACATTTATGCAAAACTGTGTTTATTCCATCATCATCATCTGGGTTGTATGGAAGCCCTAAGCCAGGGGTCGGCAAATAGTTTGGACCCGAGTCAATTTTTTTTCTGACAATTCCATTGTGGGCCATGACCATGCTTTCCTACTGGAAAAAAAAAAGTGAAACATTTCTAGTGAGCACAAGAAAGTATCTCGTGCTCACGAGAAACCTTGGGTTAAGCACAGGCAGTTGGAGAGAGGGCTGGCTCAATTCGTGGCAGCGGCAGCTAGTAGTGGCATTTAAATGCAGCGGCAGCTGCCAGTGTCTGAGACAGCTGCCACGGACCTGCCGCGGCAGCTGCTGGTGTTATGGGCATCTGTTTTTTATTTTTTTTATAAAACAGTCGTCAGAGTTGTATTAGCCTCGTTGGTAATAGCTAGTTGGTATTACGTGAGTTCTGCATTCATTTGCGAGGTTTTAATTAATCTCTCAACTGCTGCGTGTGTGTGTGTGTGTGTGTGTCACGACAGTTGCCGGATCTGAGGCAGCCACCGCCTTAGCGCAGGTCCGTAGCAGCTGCGGTTGAGAGAGATGTTGAAGATGAATTAAAATCAATGCAAATGCTAATACAGAAATCACATGATGGTAATGTTACTCCCATCAAGTCCAATACAACAATGATTGTTTTATAAGATAAAAAATCAAAACAGATGATCAAAGCATCAGTAGTTGCCGTGGCAGGTCACCTGCGCCACACAGCGGCAGCAGTGGTAACTGCCCCAGACACCGGCATCACTGCGACACAAATCGCGTAATGGAAATGCCAATACCAGGGACACAACACTGACGACTGTCTTATAAAATTAAAACAAATGCCCATAACAGCAGCATTTGCGGTGGCAGTGCCAGACACCAACACACACCACACACACACACACACACACACACACACACACACACAGCGGCAGGTCAGTGGCGGCAGCTGCCGCTGCCACGAATTGAGCCAGCCCTCTCTCCAACTGCCTGTGCTTAACCCAAGGTTTCTCGTGAGCACGAGATACTTCTTTGGTGCGCACGAGAAAGTATCTTGTGCTCACTAGAAATGTTTCACTTTTTTTTCCCCCATGTCCCTTTAGGGGCTCCGTAAAAAATAAACGTTATTTAACTTTAAAAATGCATTTAATTTAATTTAAAACATCAATTTGCTTCTATGTGCTGTTTTTACGCCCACTCCTGGAGTCTGTCATGAAACAGGCAACCTGCTGTAACTAACGAACACAACTGCCAGTTTTTTATGTTTTGGATGCTGTGGAAATCATCAGCTGAAGATTGCTAGCTATCGATGCAAAATGTCGTTGTCAAAAGCCATAAAAAAAAGTTGATTCCGAATACAGGATCAGTCTGCATTTATTAATGCCAACGAGGTTGTTGCAGTTTGTAATGCATACAGTATTAGAAGACACCACGAGACAAAGCATGGCCACTTCAAAAACGCATATCCTCTCGGGACAGAGGCGCAAACACAGAAAACTAAATCCTTGGAGGCTGGATATGCAGACAGCAGCATCTTTCTTAATTCAGGAGCAGCGCAGATCTGTTTCCCTGCCGCTGATTCGCATTTTTTAGTTAGGCTATTTGATATTTGAGCCGACCTTGTTGTTTTTTTTTATTTTTTTTTTATTTTTTTATTTAATGAAACATATTTGTTCACGTTGTCCGGGCCACAGGACACTTTTTTCCACAGGACATTCTGGCTGCTGTTTTGTCACGTTACTTATCAGCTACTTTTTAATAAATGTTGTGAAATCTGTGGAATTGTTATTTGACAGAAAACACAAGGTTTAAAAGATAATTATTTAAAAAATATTTATATT
>JAFMOB010000290.1:9137-100869 GCA_018985215.1 Larimichthys polyactis
GGAGCGTTCCAGGAGCGTTCCAGGTGCGTTAGGGAGCATGTGAGTCAGGTACAGTCGGATTTTTCTGATGTTACCGAGGCGACGTGATCATGGTCATGACTCGTTAGTTTCTGGCTCACCTGGGAGGTGCGACAGGAAGTCAGCCTTGATGTTGACGTTGAGTTCATAGGAAGTGAAGGTTTCCACTCAGCAGCACCTCTGACCTCTGACCTCTGACCTGTGACCTCCTCTTGTTGTCTGCAGGCATGCACACGGCGGTCCGTGAAGTCCACATCTCGTCGGAGCCTGACTCCTCCTACTTCCTGCGGGTGGACTGGAGGGGGCGGGGCTTAGCTTCAGGCTTCCAGTTGCTGCTGACTGATGGTCAGGATGCCTGGAGAGGAGACGGTAAAAATGTTTTCCAGTGTGACCTCACAACATGAAACACGTCTGAGCTGACAGATTTATGATCAGCTGATGGACAGCCTCACCTGTTTGACCACACACACACACACACACCTTTCTCATGTCACCTGCAAACATTTTAGAGCAAGTCACCGACCTCTTCAGCTGCTCGGAGAGCTTCAGATTTATGAGCTTCTCTCAGGTCGGACAAATAAACTCTCCATCTCATCATCAGGTGTTCCAGGAGTGTTTCCTGTAACGCTGTGGGTGGAGCTTCACCTCTGGCCCTGTTTCATTCATGCACGTCTTATTTTGACTTCGTAGTGAGTGCTGCAGCGGTGTGCGCTGAGGCGGAGGAGCTGGAGATGCAGACGGAGAGATACGTCCAGGACCTCCAGCAGGCGCTGACCGACACAGAAAGCTCCGTCACCTACAGCTTCAGCCTGACGCCGTCTCCGCCCGACCACAGCTCCACCGTCACGCTGGCGTACGAGAAGGTTCAGAAGGACATCTCTGTGAGTGAACCTCCACCTGTTAGTCTTCATAGTATCTCAGCGTGACACACAGATGGAGCGGATGTGTTTATTTAAAGTTAATGTAGAGGTCGATTAAAGGTCGTTTGGACGTTATCAGTAATGTTTGACTTTAAAACGTCTTCAGACCTGCTGAAGGTTCACGTGACGTCAGCTCAGGAAGATGTGGACGTGATGGATGGAGTGTGAAGTGCTAAAGCAGTAAACACGAGCAGAGATAACCACACACTGTAATCTGTGACCTGTCAGTGCTTCACACGGGAGGCCTGACGTCCCTGCAGACTGTCTAAAACCTGGACTAGTCTCCGTGACGTCCCCGCAGACTGTCTAAAACCTGGCGGTAGTCTCAGTGACGTCCCCGCAGACTGTCTAAAACCTGGACGTAGTCTCTGTGACGTCCCGCAGACTGTCTAAAACCTGGACGTAGTCTCCGTGACGTCCCCGCAGACTGTCTAAAACCTGGACGTAGTCTCTGTGACGTCCCCACAGACTGTCTAAAACCTGGACGTAGTCTCCGTGACGTCCCCGCAGACTGTCTAAAACCTGGACGTAGTCTCCGTGACGTCCCCGCAGACTGTCTAAATCCTGGACTTAGTCTCTGTGACGTCCCCACAGACTGTCTAAAACCTGGATGTAGTCTCTGTGACGTCCCGCAGACTGTCTAAAACCTGGACGTAGTCTCTGTGACGTCCCGCAGACTGTCTAAAACCTGGATGTAGTCTCTGTGACGTCCCGCAGACTGTCTAAAACCTGAACGTAGTCTTCGTGATGTCCCCGCAGACTGTCTAAAACCTGGACGTAGTCTCTGTGACTTCCCCACAGACTGTCTAAACCTGGACGTAGTCTCCGTGATGTCCCCGCAGACTGTCTAAAACCTGGTTTCAGTGCAGAACCTGACAGACTTCCTCCTCTGGCTGCATGATGGTGTAATAATCTCTGTCAGGGTTATTTCACGATGAGGACACAAAACTTCTGTTTCCATGGTAATTATGACAGAATGGAAATCCGAGTCAGCGATGGGGAAACGAACGGAGTGGATTTACAGAAGTGTGCTGACCCGTGTCGTCACATCGGAGGTTTCTCTTGCTCAACGTTTAAAAAACATAACAGTAATTCATCTGTCATAAAGTTATGAGTCATAATGAAAGGCTGCAGCCGAACGCCTGGTCATCGCCCTCTAATCCACACACACACACACACACACACACACACACACACACACACACACACACACACACACACCACACACACACACACACGTACAGGTGTTACCTGAGGTAGTTAGCATACCAAACGTGTGTGTGTGTTGTGTGTGTGTGTGTGTTACAGAAACACACGACCTTTAAAGACTTTAAAGAATACAACTCATCACCCAGCAGAGCAGGAAACCGTCTGTACACAATATGTTTAACGCACGACCGGCGCTGGAACGTCTCTGAGATCTGCTCGGCACAGATTGATGATGAGCAGCAGCAGCTCTCGTCTCAGAGTGACGATCAAAACGTCAGAAAATGATTAACGGACCAATAAATCTGAATAAAAATGAACTTTGAGCTCGACGTGAAGCCAAAACAATAAATGAAACCACTTCAAAAACACGAAAACCTGCTTTCGGTTTTCATTTCTACTGAAAGTGTTTCTGCTCAACGACAAACAAACATCATCTGCTGTCGTCACGGTAACACACGTGACTGTTAACACGTCCGAACAGGAAACTAAAGATGAGTCAAAACAAGAGTTCAGAAAATGAAAATGACTTTGACAGTGATAATAAGACATGAAACAGAGCTCGCTCTGTTAAACTCCTTTTTATATTTGCCATGTTTACATTCAAGGTGACAGATTCCGTTTCCATGGAGATACACGGGGTCTGACTAACACCTGGAAAACAATCCTGTATGTAATGGAACTCAGTTCACTGCTCCAGCAAGTAGCCCGAGCCTCGTCCCAGAAAACTGAATAAACACTAAACTGTTGTTAGCTCAGCGTTGAAGCGATGAAGATATTTTTCCATGGACAGATTTGGCTCCTAACTCCATAAACTTCACATTTATTTTGAAGCTAACAGTGACTCAGCGACTCAGCCGATGTATTTCTGTCCACAGACGTTTATTTGTAGAAAATGACGTCGGTGTTTTCAGACCTGGAATAATGCAAAGAAAACACGCTCATGTTCAAACAGCACAAAGCAGAAGGCGATGTGTCCATCACAAGTTTGATACCAATAATAATGAGAAAGGTAAATGTGCTGAGCATACCTGTGTTAGATCACCTGTGAATCTGCTCAGGTTCACTTTGTTAGTGTCTCCTTTTGCACAGTTGCTCGTCAGATATTAATTTCCTAACTCATAGATGAATGTGGATCTATCGTCTGTTTCAAAGGTAGTTTTCACTCTGAATATAAAAAAAATTCTACAGCGTCCAGGCAAATTCCTCTGACGCAGTAACTCTGTAGTAATCTCTCTCTTAGCTTTATTTAGAGACCAACATACATACAGGCCTTGTAGTTGTGGAGATATGCTCCTTTTATTTTGGGTCGATTCTGACAGGAAAAATAGGCCTTAAACTTTTTATGGTCAGCAGAAACAATCCAGCTGCTCCTATTGGAGGAGGACAGAGACAACCGCAGCGCTGGGTTCATGTGATCGCCTCATCAGGACTTCATTAAGTAGATTGAGACAGTTTTTTATTAACATGCCGTCACATTAACGCCTCGAACACTGACCAGCTCTGCACGAGCGCCGGCGTTCACCCAGTCTGGCCGTTAAATTTTAGAGGAGGTGGAGTTGCTCTCGGAGGTCTCTCCCCAAATAAAAGTGTCCTGCAGTTAATTAATGTGGATCGGTGAGTCAGAAACAGCTTTTCAAACAGTAGCGTCTCTATGACGACATCCCACATCAACAGAGTTTGAGCCAACGTGGTGCAGCCAACCCACACCGCCGTCTCAGACCAGTCAACAACACCGAGCCCTGATCCTTCATGTGAGCAGTCAGCTGACGGCTGTGAGGTTCCTAAGAGGTGCTGAAGTAAGAGCTGGCAAATATTAGACGTGTGTAAATAACCTGAGAGGAAACGCAGAGGGTGGGAATACATGAGAGTGATGATGATGATGAGGAGGAGGAGGAGGATGATGAGGCGCTTCTTCATCTCACTCTGATCTCAGCATGAATTCAGGGCTCGACAGTAACAGCTTCCAAGTGAAAACCAAGAGACTGGCAACCAAATCTTCATCGTTGGGTCTCCCTGAGCTCACAGCCCGGCTTACAAACTGTGCTAACATTAACTAACAGCAGCTACAGTTGGCAGCAGTTTACTTCACTGCATCAACAGGATTTAGCCTCTGTTTTATGTCTATAAGTGTTGTAGCTGTTTTATCTCTCTTCTTATCCAGTCTGCAAACACACACACACACCCTGCAGACACACAGCTGTGTCCTCCGCCCGTTAAAGGTCGGTATTTGAGGAGCTGGTGGTCTCCGAGGTCGCTGCTGATAGTCGCCGCTCTGCCTCTTATCTGTGTGTAAACACGGCAGCTTGTTTCCCAGGCGTCAGCGGTCCCCGTGTGTCCGTGACCGGGTCGGAAACAAAGAAACACTTCAAACACAATCAGCATTTTTCACATTCACAAGGAATCTAAGAAACCAACAGAAAAACAGCACGACACGAGCTCGTGCAGAAAGTCGAGTGTTAAAGCTTTCTTAGGAGTTGGTGGAAACCAAACCAGAGCTAAATAAACACAACAAATAAATAAATAAGAAGTTGAGCCAGATTTAACTTTTGGAGAAACGCAACCTGACGTCACGCCGTGGCGACCAATCAGATGCTCAGACAGATCAAACCTCCACAGTCGACCTGAGGTGAACAACAAGCTGCCGGTCTCTGACGGTTCTCTATCTTCTCCTTCCAGTTCAGGTTGGGTTCTGTTTTCGCTGAAGGCCGTCCTGGAGCCGGCGGAGGCGGTGAGAGAGCTGCTGATCCACGGCCTGCAGAGGGGAAACACACTGCAGCAACACAACCAGAGACTAGAGGAGGAGAACCAAAGACTGAGACGAGAGCAGCAACGCATCACTGCAGAGTAAACGCAACACACACACAACACAAACACACAACACACACACAACACACACACACAAACAAACACACAACACAACACAAACACACAACACACACACAACACACACACAACACACACACACAACACACACACACACAACACACGCCTGGCAGGGATGATTTCCACATCGGAAACATGAAGCAGTTTCATAAATCGTCTCTGAGAGTTAAAGAGAGTTTACAGAGTTATTTATACGTCGAGGACTTTCCTAAAACATGTTTATGGCATTAAAACAAGATTTAAAACTGAAATGAAACGAGCCTGTTTATAAAATAACATGATTTATAGCTAAAGATTAAAAGCAGCTCTGCAGACGAAATTCATTGATTACATTACTTCTGATCAAAAACGAGCGAGTCAGCAACTTTGCTGACAGCCAATCATCAGCCAGATCCCCAGCAGCAGCTGATCTCAGTGACTAGTCCAGCAGCAGTCAGCCCAGCTCGGCGTCTGTCTTTCAGCCTTTGATTTCACCAAGCTCTCACCAACCACTAAAAGTCAGTCCCACATTTACTCTTGTCCGGCGGCTTCTTGCTCGCTCACTCTCTCTTTTTCTCTTCTTAGCTTCCTCCGTCAGCGTCCTCTTCACTCTCTGCTCCTCTGCCATCATGTCCATAGAAGCTGCTGAGCCTGGTTACCTCCTCTTCTTCTTCCTGGTAGTCCATAACGCCTGTTGGTACAAACACTCAGTTTGTCAGCTTGGCGGTGAGCTCAGAGCGACGGGTACCCGTCGCTCTGAGCTCACCGCCAAGCTGACGAACTGATCTAACAGCAGCTACAGCTGTCAGCAGTTTACTTCACTGTCCATCATAAACTCTGTAAATCACAGAGAGTTGAGGCGGAGCAGCCGGAGGACATCAGAGGGAAAACCAGAAAACATTTCCTCCATAAAATATGATCCAGTTTCACCAGAATCAGTGAAATAGTTGCTGCTGTGTGACTTAGTGCCGTAAAGCGTTACGTACTTCTCCCGACCCGGAGCCCAAAGTTACACAGTGTGAGAACAGACGTACGAATGACAGAGACACCGTTCAGCTGATCACAGGTCAGTGTGGGTCAACAGACGTTAGTTTGTTAAAGTTACATCATGTTGCTTTGACAGGTTTGTATTTCTACTTTTACGTATACGTGACGGCTTTGTGAAGCAGCATGCTCAGTTTCCCTGAAATCTGTCACCGTTCCTCTGAGTTATAACTCGTGTAACACTGTGTGGAAGGACGAGAGGCCCGTCTGCAGCTGTACGTCACTTTGAGCAATGAACTGATGTCATGTCGGGTTCACAGTGAGCCACACAGGTCAACACACACACCGTCGACGACACACTGCACCTTTAGAGACAAGACCTGCAGGATGAATGCTAACGTAGTGTTGTGTGTTTTTCTGTGCGTTCTAGGCTGAAGCGCTACGCGCGGGGTAAAGAAGCCCTGGAGGCGGAGCTGTACTCTCGGTTTGTTCTGGTCCTGAACGAGAAGAAAGCCAAGATCCGCAGTCTGCAGGAAACTGTCACACAGCTGCAGGAAACCAGGTAAACTTCAGACTCCGCCCGTGGATCTGAAACAAGAAGTCTTAAACGTGACTCAGACGACAGGCGTGACTTGATTTTGAAATCGGGATGCATCACTCGCATCACGAGGAACTCAAACATCCACATTAGATTTGAAAATAAGGAAGCGGATGTCAGCAAATCGGAGGCCGACATGGTGCAACAACTTTCTGTCGTAAAGCTCAGGAGTGAGAACAAACAGACGTCAGAAGGCGAGAAAATGTTTGTCATGACGCCGTGAACACGGGTCGAGTCTCACAGAGCTGAAGCTCAACAGTGAAACGATCAGCTGCTCGAGATCCGACTCGAGACCTAACCGCTCACTACGCCTGTGCACGTTTTACATGTTTCTTTTCTGTAAAATAGTGACGGCTGTGACTCCTCATGTCAACCTCATTAATCAATCGCTCCTCATCCATACTCCCAACTCTGTGATCAACTTTCAGCCGACATGTTAACTGCACTCAGCTCGTACAGTTTCACACAAGCTTCATCCTCCAGCAAAGAACGAACAACATTTAAATAATGATCATGTTAAGATGAAAACGTCTCTTTTGTCTGTCTTGTTGATGTCTCTGGTCTCGGTTTCAGGAGTCCTGATGGACAGAAAAAGGAGCGTTCAGCAAAATCAGACCAAACAGTAACTCAGGAGGACGACGACGAATATGGAGGGAGCACTGACGAGGAGCCAGAAGAAGTGCAGCCGACGCCAGCCTCCACGTTATCAACCCGAGGTGAGATCAGATGTGACCTCCTGTTGATCCACTCTGACCTGTGATCAGCTGAACGGTGTCTCTGTCATTAGTACGTCTGTTCTCACACTATGTAACTTTGGGCTCCGGGTCGGGAGAAGTACGTAACGCTTTACGGCACTAAGTCACACAGCAGCAACTATTTCACTGATTCTGGTGAAACTGGATCATATTTTATGGAGGAAATGTTTTCTGGTTTTCCCTCTGATGTCCTCCGGCTGCTCCGCCTCAACTCTCTGTGATTTACAGAGACGGGTACCCGTCGCTCTGAGCTCTGAGTGTTTGTACCAACAGGCGTTATGGACGACCAGGAAGAAGAAGAGGAGGTAACCAGGCTCAGCAGCTTCTATGGACATAATGGCAGAGGAGAAGAGAGTGAAGAGGACGCTGACGGAGGAAGCTAAGAAGAGAAAAGGAGAGAGTGAGCGAGCAAGAAGCCGCCGGACAAGAGTAAATGTGGGACTGACTTTTAGTGGTTGGTGAGAGCTTGGTGAAATAAAAGGCTGAAAGACAGACGCCGAGCTGGGCTGACTGCTGCTGGACTAGTCAGTGATATCAGCTGCTGCTGGGGACCTGGATGATGTTTGGCTGTTTGATCAGAACAAATACTCGAGTACAGCTGAACATAGTTATCACAACAAGTTGCCAGTATTTTAGAAGTGAAGTGAGTTTGTCTCCTCTGGTTAAAGTTCCAGATTTCTAGTGTGTCACAATTCCTGAGAAGGGGGAAACTCCTGGAGCATCATTGAGAGCAGAAAGTCTGACGGTCGCGTCTCTATTCCCTTTAAGTGACGTTTGATGGATCCTCGACACAGGGCGTTTAATTCTGCGATCTGTACGTCGACGTTAAATCATGAGGCGGAAGATTGTAGTTGCAGGTGTTGGGGAAACACCTGGCGAGGGCAGAGAGAGTTAGATAATTAGCGCCACTAAGCCGAATGTATTTTCTAGATTTTCTCAAGCATAACTACATGAACATGATATTTTTTGGGGAGCTGTTGTCATGGCAGCTGAGTGTGTCTGCACCATTTCTGTGTTTTCATGCTTAGAAACTAACCATGACATCACTGCAGAGTTATGTAATGCAGAGTGAGTCGTGGGCCTCCGTGAACTGACATCCCAAAACACCTTTAAACGCATGCAGCTTCTAACGTTGACGTTACACTTCATCAACCTCTAGACTCGTGCTCCCAGACGGCCTGGATTTGATTAATGTGCCACCAGCAGGAGGTTAGATGTATGGCGCGTTAGGTGTGTCTTCAGGCAGAACATAAGTTACCTATCATGGAGTGTGAGGGGGTTTTTAGGGGAGTTTCGGCCCTCAGCTGTTTACATCCCTGAGTTTTTCCACTTTCTCACACATGTTGAATCGTCCAAAAGCAGGTTGGGTTCATGTGATACGTCGAGGCTTTAGGTTCCCCCCACGATTTCTGAGCCCTTCCCCTCCATCTGATGAGGAAAAGCTTTGCAGGATTTGTGTTGTTTCTGTTGCCACGACAGTGAATCAGACGGCAGCGTGTTGCCAATTTGGGCAACAGATAGAAGGAAGGAAGGGAAAGCTGTAGTTTCAGTTTGTGTGTGCACGGCTGTGTGTTGCAAAGTGACTGCTGCTGCAGCTTCGATCGATCTTCTGTTAAAGATTAAGTGTCTAAATCACTTTTTTGTGCATCTATCCATTCTCTTCCTCTGATCTGAGGTGGGGTTGCGGTGGCAGACAGGATGGGATAAGATATATAGTCCCTCCAGCAAGTTCTGGGTCTGCCCCGGGGTCTTCCACCAGTTTGACTCGCCCAGAACATCTCCAAAGGGGAAGGCATCCTAATCAGATGCCCGAACCACCTCTGCAATGCAAAGCAGCAGCAGCTCTACTCCGAGCACCTTCCTTTGAAAGGTGTTCAGGCCACGTCCAACTGGGACGAGACCCCGGGGGAGGGGAACGCCCCTGGATCCTCCAGGAGGAGCTGGAATGTGTTGCTAGGAAGAAGGGACGTCTGGAACGCTCTGCTAAACCTGCTTCTTGAGAAGCTCATTTCAGCCGATGGTGTCTCATTCTTTCAGTCACCCCCCAAAGCTCATGACCGTAGGTGAAGGCTTCGCCTTGCCCCCAAAGAAGCACTACCTTAACGTGGTGATCCTGGGAGCTGTGTTGTCTGTGGTTGGGTCTCTCAAGGGAATGTGATTCACAAAGACCCCCATGAACACAGCGACCTGTAGGACCCCATTCAGATTAGGGAAACCGTGGCCCAGGAGGGGAACTCACTGGCGAGCATCTGGTAGTCCATGGGTCCCGGCTGGGCACAGCCCCAAAAACAAGACATGGAGCCACCGCCCTGTTAGTGCACCACCTGTTAGGAGAGGCCTAGAGGTCGGGTGCTTCGTCAGCTGAAGGGGCGAGTCATTTTTCCATCAAAATGTGTCGCAAATCAACCAAACCGATGTCAAGTAATTCTACAAAAGAACAACAAGAAACACCTGTCCACTCGTCATGGTTTTACTCGGTTCTGCTGCTCGGTGTTCATTTGGGTCATGGAGTGTAGAGTCAGTATATTCAGAGAAAAGATGATGTGGAAACTGAATTAGAGAAAGAAAAAATCTATCAGCAGCAATTTAATGTAAGAAAAAGAAGGAGGACGTCATTTTTGAGGATTTTTCCACAATCATCCTCTGGCCGCTGGCTTCTCCCGGAGAACGTGCCAAGCTGTTGTTCCACCGACTTGTTCCCGGTGTCCTCACGTCTAAGGGCAGCGTGGAGAGAGGTGATGAAAACTGAGTCAGGCAGCGGAGGAGACGAGTCATGAGCAGATGTTGGCGAGATGCCGGCTGTCGTCTTCCAGCCTTGGCACTGAAGAACAATGACAGAAGATTGTTGCAAACTGCACCACGAAGATGAACATATTCCTACAAGGAGCTGCATGCTACAGTTACCTGTAGGTCCTTTCTCTGGTTCATACGCTGCAAAGCTTGTAGCGTAACGTAACTGTTGTATAAGAGCAATATCACATGAGAGGGAGTGCTGTTATACTGAATATCAGCACGTCTGGGATTAAATCTCAGAGAACAGTCAAACATCGTGTTTATCAGATAATGTCTCCTGTGATTCCTCCAACTTGATGAAAGTGCAACATCTAAAAATAGCAGGAGGAGTTCCCCTTCAGGCTTCTTTACTGGGCTTCCTATTTATTTGGGCATGTTGTTGTGGTTAACAGTGGTTGGTTAGCAACTTATCGGTCGCTTTGTGGCGCACGCCCTCTGACCAGGATACAGTTTCAAGTTTGAGTCTTAACAATACAGTTTAAACACAGTTGAAGTCAGAGAGTAAATCTTGAAGTGTGTCTTCAGACTCATTAACAGTCCGTCTAACGAAGGACAATCTGAGGGGTCCAGTGGCGCTTTAGTCGGTCCAGAGAAGTCTGCGGTGTTTCTGGATATCTAACTTTAGAGTCTGAACTTCATCTGTAGCTGCAGAGATGAACTGAAGTGCTCCTGACTTCATGTAGTGATATACTTTACTGCTGCCCGATGGAGGTCACGGACAGTTTCTCTGATTCTCTGAATCTTTGAACGAGATTCTGGAAATTCATTCAAACTGTCCACAAACGTTCTTAAACTGATGAACCTCGCCCCGTCCTTGATGTGAACGCCTGAGCTACTATGACCTGTTACCAATGAGCCTGTTCACCTGTGGAAGCTTCAGACGGGAACTTGATTGACACGTGTGGCTGCATCAGATTCAGAAGTTAATTAGTTTGAACGTTAATTAATTAAAGAGAAAAGGGTTGGTGGTGCTTTAGGTGGGGAGACGATCTAAGATACACGTAGTTTATGAAGTAAGTACATCTGCGATGTTATGACCCTGCTCGTGTATGGAAAGGAGGGAATGTGAATCCAGATGTACTTGGTAAAAAACATTAAGCACACAACAAAAACAGGTGAGTTGGTTTCCAGTGGAACCAGACTGCGAGCACAGCGAGGCTGTTTAAACCAACGAAATAAATCTGAATAATCAAACTACCGAAACGAAATCAAAAGAAAAAACTCAGTCGAACTTTTATCTAACATCCAAAGAACAGAAAGAAACGACATCCCTGAACCTGGAAACACCACCAGGCACATGCTGTGGAATGATACAGGCAAGTATCGTAGATTTTACGGTGAAAAACTGCCAAACCGTGACAGTAAAAGGCCGAAAAATACGCCATGATCTTCATTTATACGCCATGTCCAGGGAATTTATACAGGATAAAGTATAATTTTATATTTGATAGATTTTATTTTATTTTTTCACTGTAAAATCTACAGACATTTTAAATTATTAATAAAACACCAAACTTAAACGTGAAGTCAACAGTACTAATGTCCTTTAAAAGGTTACGCCGTATTTATTCTGGCAACCAGCTGACAGTTTTTTACCGTAGTTTATTTCACTGCTCATTCTTACTAGAAAACTTGAACACGTTTTCCTTCTCGTCTCTCTGTGACAGACGTCACATCTGTTTAAAATGTTTTCACGCTCTGATCTGTCTCTGTTAAAACCTTCAAACTCTCCTCAGAGTCCTGCACTGCGAGCCCATTGGACGACAGCCTGAGGGACATCACAGACGTGGCCCCCTGTCGAAAGAGGCGCTTTCGTCACCTCGGCGGCCCCGACCGCGACCCGGCGGTGAAAAAGCCGAACACGCAGAGAACGAGGTGAGCGACGACTGCAGCCGAAACACGCGCGACGTCATTCACAGCCGTCACGTTCAGCGTTCATCCTACGTGAGGCTCTCCAGCTTTGTGGTTACTTTATTGGCTCTGCAGCTCGTGAAGCGTTCATACAGTCAGCCCCAGATTTGTTCATTACACCGGGGTGTGACACCTCCAGCTAAAAATAGGACTCTAAAACATCTTTAAATGTTCTTTATTGTTGCAAGTCGGGGTTAAAATTCACCTCCCTTCTTTACATTATCATAATTGTTCTGTCTGCCTCCACCTCCTCCTCACCTCCTCCTCTCTCTCCTCTCTCTCCCTTGAATGGGAAAATCAAACATCATAAACGCTTCCTGTCAGGGATCTTCTTCTTTATCAGAGTCAGAGGTCGCCCCCCACAAGTTTGTACGCCGAGTACACACAAGGGGCCGCAAAGCTGATCTCGTTCGTATGTTGGCGGCCGGTCGTAAACGGCTGATTGACCACAACACGATTTGTAAATATGTGAAGGAATGTGAGGAGGTCCAGCTCCTCCCGGAGGATCCCAAAGCGTTCCCAGGCTAGACGGGGCTATGTAGTCTGCTAACATTAGCTAACAGCAGCTACAGATGCTGCAGAGCTGACCGTGACCTCGTTGCGGAGTCCGAGCTCCTGTTTGGCCCGTCCAGCTGCACACCTTCAGGGCGTTTCATCACGTTTACAACATTCCTCTGAGACAGAAAATCAGATTCAGCTCTCGGGAGTTTATTGGTGATAAAAAGAGCAGCGGCGTCCTGCAGGTCGTCTTCCAATGCACTCGTCTGTTTTATCTCTTCAGCCACACAAACACATGCTGCCCCGGGCTCAGGCAGACCAGCTGGTGAAAAAGACCTTTCCACTGTGGAAAGCAGCAGGAGGCTGCATCAGGACCCAAGTTTGTGTTTGAATCAATGCCTCAGTAACAATCTGCTACACCAACATCATGAAGGCCACCAAAGGTGTTAGTCACTCGATGGCGATCCTCACCTGTCGACTTGTACTGTAACAAAACACCTGGAGAGCTTAGTCCATGATTTCATGACTCGTCAGTCGGTCTCGAGAAGTGAGAGATGTTTCTGCCATGTTAATGATATTTAACTTTAGAGTCTGAACTTCATCTTTAGCTACAGAGATGAGCTGAAGGGTTCCTGAGCCCATGTAGTAATATACTTTATACAGTCTGTGGTCACGGAGACTACGTCCAGGTTATAGACAGTCTGTGGGGATGTCACGGAGACTACGTCCAGGTTTTAGACAGTCTGCGGGGACGTCACGGAGACTACGTCCAGGTTTTAGACAGTCTGTGGGGACGTCACAGAGACTACGTCCAGGTTTTAGACAGTCTGCGGAGACGTCACGGAGACTACGTCCAGGTTTTAGACAGTCTGCGGAGACGTCACGGAGACTACGTCTGCGGGGACGTCTCTGTCCAGGTTTTAGACAGTTTGTGGTGACGTCACGGAGACTACGTCCAGGTTTTGGACAGTCTGCGGGGACGTCACAGAGACTACGTCGAGGTTTTAGACAGTCTGCGGAGACGTCACTGAGACTACGTCATCATGATACTATCACCTGTTCACCTGTGGAAGTTTAAACTTTATTGAGACGCTGCATCACATTCAGAAAACAAAGTTGATCATTAAACATTTCGACAGGTGATGAAGCTCTGAACGAGAGCTCCAGAGTTGAGTGAGTTTTCTGGATATTGGTGAATGTTGTTCTCAGGTCTGAGCACAGTGCAGCGGGGGGATTTCTAAGGGAGGTCTAGGACATGAACTCTGGAGCCAGAGTCGGTCAAAGAAACTTTCTCCCTTTTCTCTCTTTCTCCTCACACTCCTCTTTGTCGTGTCTACAGTCTCTGTGTCAGCCAAAACCCTCCACAATACTAGTGCTCTTGTTCCCACATGTGCCAGTTTCTCTTTGGACGTGGTCGGTTTAGAAAACATCCCAAAGACGCGTCTCAATCTGACGTTGTTTCTGCAGCCCCGTGCGTCCAAGCCTCTCCACTGAGTGCCAGCCACTGTAAGCTGTGCCACATGCAGATGGGCCATGACGGTGCCATCCATCCCCAGCTGCCCCGGCAGGAGTTTGCCCGTTACTGAGCCCCATTACCAGACTCTGACTGCAGCAGTGAGCCGATGAGCAGCTGTGGCTGCAGAAGCTGCTCCCCCTCCGAGCTGCCAAACACCGGCTGCAGAAGAGAGGTCTTTGTCTGAGAGGTAGCTGTTAACGTGGGGGGTGGGGGTGGAGGGGGTGGAGGAGTTGTTGGCAGTCCTACACCCGCCTATTGTGTTTTTTCTTTTTTCTTTCCATCGCTACTCAACTCATTCACCTTCCTCCGTCACCTCCGTGTTGTTCTGCATGCAGGCCGTCCACACAGAGGAGGAGCAGCCTGAAGAGAGTTAAATGAAGCCACATGAGCCGAAGACGAGGACGGCTAATTAGAGGGGTTACGCAACGTTTTGGGAAATTAACTTATTTGAGAAGATCGGTGTGTTTCTGACTTTATTTATCTCAGACTGACCTTCGTGCTCCGGGTCCAGGTTTTAGACGTCTCAGTGACTACGTCCAGGTTTTAGACAGTCTGCGAGGACGTCACAGAGACTACGTCCAGGTTTTAGACAGTCTGCGGGGATGTCACGGAGACTACGTCCAGATTTTAGACAGTCTGCGGGGACGTCACGGAGACTACGTCCAGGTTTTAGACAGTCTGCGGGGACGTCACGGAGACTACGTCCAGGTTTTAGACAGTCTGTGAGGACGTCACAGAGACTACGTCCAGGTTTTAGACAGTCTGCGGGGACGTCACGGAGACTACGTCCAGATTTTAGACAGTCTGCGGGGACGTCACAGAGACTACGTCCAGGTTTTAGACAGTCTGTGGGGACATCACAGAGACTACGTCCAGGTTTTAGACAGTCTGCGGGGACGTCACAGAGACTACGTCCAGGTTTTAGACAGTCTGCGGGGACGTCACGGAGACTACGTCCAGGTTTTAGACAGTCTGCGGGGACGTCACAGTGTATTTTTCAAAGTGTTTCAAACTGTTGAGGATCGTCTGTGTTGAACGCTTCCTTAGAAAAAACAGTTTTATTGAACAGCTGGTCGTCCGGATCTGAAGTCTCAGTTTGGACTTGTATCCTTGAGGTGTAAGTGTTTGTGTACTTTCCCATGAAAAGAAACTTCCAGTGAAACACACTCTCTTCCGCCGACATACACACGAACGGGTTCTGTAAACGATCAAACATCGCTTCTAGCCATCACAGATAATCATTACAAGACTCGCCTGGTGGAGCCTTGTAGTGTTTTACACTGAGAGGGTTTAAAGTTTGTGACTCAGCTGTAAAATCGATTACAACACATGTGTATGAATATGAATAGAGATAATTAAACGTTTCTGTTCATGGCGTCCCTGCAGACTGTCTAAAACCTGGACGTAGTCTCTGTGACGTCCCCGCAGACTGTCTAAAACCTGGACGTAGTCTCCGTGACGTCCCCGCAGACTGTCTAAAACCTGGACGTAGTCTCTGTGACGTCCCCGCAGACTGTCTCAAACCTGGACGTAGTCTCCGAGACGTCCCCGCAGACTGTCTAAAACCTGGACGTAGTCTCTGTGACGTCCCCACAGACTGTCTAAAACCTGGACGTAGTCTCCGAGACGTCCCTGCAGACTGTCTAAAACCTGGACGTAGTCTCTGTGACGTCCCCGCAGACTGTCTCAAACCTGGACGTAGTCTCCGTGACGTCCCCGCAGACTGTCTAAAACCTGGACGTAGTCTCTGTGAAGTCCCCGCAGACTGTCTCAAACCTGGACGTAGTCTCCGAGACGTCCCCGCAGACTGTCTAAAACCTGGACGTAGTCTCTGTGACGTCCCCACAGACTGTCTAAAACCTGGACGTAGTCTCCGAGACGTCCCTGCAGACTGTCTAAAACCTGGACGTAGTCTCTGTGACGTCCCCGCAGACTGTCTCAAACCTGGACTCAGTCTCTGAGACGTCCCCGCAGACTGTCTAAAACACACGTAAAGTTCAGTGAAACACGTTCTTTAACTTGGCGCTGAACCTTGAAGCGACAGAACTTTCTGTCTGCCCGGCTCGTTCCAAACTGAATCTCTGTTTAGCTTCTGCACATAATTGTGGTGCATGCTGCAGCTCTGCTACGTCCCCACACCAGCTCTGTGTGGGGGCTCCTGTGTGTCCAATGCCTGAGCTTAACCTCACCTCTCGTCATGTCCCTCCTCCGACCATGTGTTCAAGTCTCCGGTGGTCCTCCGTGGCAGCACAGCTCCCCCTCTCCAGTGAACACGTCTCTTGTTTCCTCTTAACTGGTTCCAGCAGCGCAGCACTGTTTGTCATACAGTTGGTAATGATTTAAACAAGCTCAGGGCCTCCCATCTCTCTCACACCGGCCTTTTCTCCTGCTTCCCGTTCAGCTCGTCGTCGGGACGCTCGGACGTACAAAGTCTCTGCGTTGTTCAAAAACAAACTCGAAGCTCGAGATGCTTCTCTGTTTGTTGGTGGTCCTGAGCGTTCACCTGGGATTCAGATCCATCAGTCGTCTCGAGGTGAGAGCTGCTCCACTGCTGGAGCTCGATGTTTCTTTAAACCTGCAGTAACGTTTGAAAACCGACAACATAAAATTATAGATATCAACGTAACGATGTAATTTCTGGTTCAACAACTTAACCTCTACAGCACAAAGATCAGGACGTGTTTTGATGGCGCAGCAGTCACAGAGCCACATTGACATTCGTTATTTGTTACGAATCTCCGTGATTCTCTGTCTTTTAGCTCCGTTTTTGGTCTCCACCACCTCTCTTTAGCCGCCAAGCGCTCGTCTCTAACTGTCCTGTTCCGCTGCAGACGGTTAAGGAATGAAGCGTACACTGATGTTTGGCTAAAAACCAAACGAAAGAGTTAAAAGACGAGGCAGGTGGAGCCACGTGGACGAGGACGTCGTCCTGAAGAACATCCGCACCAATCAGGTGTGTTCACTGTTACTTTCTGATCTGTGCCCGTAAAATAAACGAGATCGTCCTTTAGATGCAAACGAATGTCTCGTTAACGGAGAGCATTGAAAAAGTTTTAAAGTTTGGATACTTTTGACACCTTAGCTCACTAATTAACACGTTGGCTCAAGACTAGTTCTTGGTCGGATCAGTAACTTCTTGGAGCACATAACTCAAACAAACAATTCGATAATGAAACCTCCCAGAGATTAGACTGGGATTTAATCAAACTCTCGTTAAGAAAGTGAACACGTCCTTCAAGACTGAACTGGAGCCCCGAGGACAAAGTCCTGAGCCGGTTGGCCTACATTCGTGTTCTCCTTCCCAGTTTCTCTCCCTTGATCTCCTCTCTGTCCTCTTTTCTCCGCTACCCACTGTGCATCCTTGATCCTCCCTTCAGCCTCTTTATGTGTCAAACTTTGTTTCCTGACCCCTGAACGTCACACGGCGCTGCGTTCAAGTGAAAATATATGAGCCGGCGACAACACGAGCCTCGATGTAGTAAAACACACAGGTAGCCAGCAAGTCCAGCATTTGATGTAGACCACTTAAGGTGGGGGAGCTGCTGCAATTACACACACACACACACACACACACACACACACACACACACACACACACACACACACACACACACACACACACACACACAGGTATAAAATCTGCCCATGTGTTTCTAGTCTTGTTCTTATGGGCCACATGATCCACTTCCCGTCTCAACAGGAAAACTCTGCTGTAAACCAGCTTCATTAGTCCGCTGACCTGTTCTCTCTTTGTGTGTGTGTGTGTGTGTGTGTGTCGTACAGGGCCGACCCCCCATCAGGATCCAGTAAGCCGCAGACTCCCCAGCGTTCTACAGATGCTGCAGCAGCAAGTTCAGCAGCTGAGGACCTGTTTGAGGACTTCTGACCCTTTCGACACGCGTCTTATTTTTTTCATTCTGAATTTACGTGTTCGAGATCGTGGATTGTTGTAAAATGATTTCTAAGAGTTCATATACCATTATGTTCTCTCTGTCTGTGTTCTCGTTGGTGTTCAACCACCTAAAGGATTTCTGAAATCACAAGAACCAGTGGACTATTTTTAAGTAAAACTAGAACCACTGAAAGGAACTCTGAAGAATCATGAGAACCACCTTAAGGAACCTCAGATCTTCCTAGATAAAGAACCCCCTAAAGGACCAAAAGAGAACCCTAGCACAGTGTAATGGTCGACTAGAACTACCTAAAGATCCCTAAAGAAATGCTAGAACATCTCCAATTAAGCCCAGAACCTCTAGAGGGTTGCTGCAACCACCTAAAGACTTCAAATCAAATGATCACAAGATCCACCTGAAGTAAGCCTAGAACATCGTAAACAACCATAAAACCAACTAAAACTCCTAAAGGATCTCTAGAACCACCCACAGGATCCCTGAAATCACAAGAACCCATGAAGTACTCTTCAGAAACACTAGAACCACCTAGAGGAAATGTAAAACCTTCTTAAGGTTCATGAGAGCCACCTTAAGGAATTTAATCACAATAACCACTGACAGAACACTATAACCTCCTAAAGGACGACAGAGAACCTTAGCATATCATAACGGACGGCTACCTAAAGATCACTAAAGTGATGCTAGAACCACCTCAGTTGACCCTAGAACCTTTAGGGGGTCGCTGCAACCACCTAAAGGTTCTAAATGATTGATAGAACCACCTAAGGAAACCCTAGAACATCGTCATTAGTCCAAGTATCATAGTCTAGTGTTGCTGGAATCAACAATGATTGCCTAAAGAAGCTCCTGATTGGCCACTAGAACCGATCTGGCCTTCATGTCCTCGTCTGTACTCACCTGTCTTCAGATGTTTCCTTCATGTTGTCACCTGTCTGAGGTTCTGCTGGACCGGGACGTATTTTAAACACTGGGAAGAATCAATGCACTTCATGAACATTTGTACCAATAAATGTTAATTTGTCACAATGTTTTTTTTCTAAATTATTAGTTTGATCCGGTCGGAGTCATCTCTGTCTGGGCCTCACTGATCACTGTACAGAACCAGAACCACAGCTTCAGAACTTTGTTCAAACTGGATCAGATTTTGTTCACAATATATTTTTCTTGAATATATTTTCAGCTCCGACTGCTCCGCTTGAACTTCGTGACACGTTATCCGCGACACGCCTCTCCTTATCGGACTCGTCTTTACTGGAAATCGATCGTTTTGGATCTGGTTCCGTGATTTTGGACTCGTGGAGGCCTCGTGGGAAATGTAGTTCTTCTGGGGCGTGCTAAATAAATCTCGGGTATCTCGGCCTGTGCTGCTCAGATTTTAATGATTCTTTCTTTAATCGACTTCTCGTTGTTGTTCGGACTTCACGGGGCAGCGATAATAAATCTGTGGAGTGACCCTTTAATCTCTCTCATCACTTTCTATTCTTCCTCTTACAATCTCCATTCTCACTTCCTCCACCTCTCATTCCTCTTTTTGTCACACCGCCCCTCTCCCTCTCGTCCCTCCCTCTCTCCCCCCTCTGCACTGGGCGGTGTATTATCAGGGGGTGGGTGGATGGAGGGGGTGTAGGGACATGCGCCCCTCCTTCTTCATAATGTCCGGATAATAGCGGGTGTAAAGTGGATTTTGAACTTGCAGCCAGTCGCTCAGAGGTGGAAGAGGTCCGAGCGGGTCTGCTGCAGCTGCACCGCCGGAACGACGCGCCTTCAGCCGGGCTGTTTGTCTGAGACCTCCCGGACTGTGAAGTGATAACCGGACACAGAGCGGCTGGGTTTTAACGATTTTCTAAGGTAATGATCAACTGTGAAGTGACTCTCCTGTGGTTTGAATCTCTTCAGACTTTGTGTTGCTGTAATCTGCATCTTCTGATACAGTTAATGATACAGACCAATTAATGCAGCTTCTAACCTCTGTTTAAGCTCTAACATCTGTCTGTGAAGCAGCAGCTCAGACTGATGAAACATCTGGACCAGAATAAAGTTTTCTGGGTGTTTAACCCATTAAAACCGGGATAACCGTTTCTGATTTAAAACAGTTTCTGATTTAAAACCGTTTCTGATTTAAAACCGTTTCTGATTTGAAACAGTTTCTGATTTAAAACAGTTTCTGATTTAAAACAGTTTCCAGGGTTTCAGATGGTTTATGACATATTTTATGTTCTGTAGAAGATTCGCTGTTTTTGTGTTATTTGATATTTAATAGAATATTTTTGATATTTGGTGGTTTTTATTTTTCATATTTCACTTTTTAACAATCGTGAAAATCGTTTTTGGTTTTAAAATCTCAAAATCGGAACTTTTTAAAGTTTCCCTTTGATTGTTTGATTTCACCTGGATGTACCTGCGGGATTTATGACATCACAGCTAGTCTGGAGCCAATCAGGGTCCAGCAGTATTCTCAGCAGATATGTTGAAGCTCGAAGGTCACAAACACTGAGAATGAACTGTTCAGTGACGTAGGAGACGAAGATCAAAAATATTTGCATGTTTATACGAAGAAGAAGAATTTTAAACAAAGTAATTCAACTTTTTTTTGGTAATAAATTTGTATTTTAGACATGAAAATATAATAAAAAGTATAAAAGCAAAAGTTTATCAAAGAATCTGAAGCAAATTTTCAAGATGAATTCTGTCTGAAAAAGTCAATAAATAGTGAAAGAACGATCACAGACTGTCTGAAATCTGGACCTAGTGTTTTTGTACCAGGCTGTAAGCAGTTGGATATTTGGACATGGGGACATTTGGACATGGGGACATTTGGACATGGGGACATTTGACTCAGGTGGACATTAGAGGAACTGCAGTTTATCAAATCTGTGTTCACTTCACTGACTCCGTGCTGTTTTTCTGCAGACTTTGTCGACATGATGTCACACGTCCTCACACACCTGCTGTGCCTGGTGTGTGCGTGCATGGCTCGTCCTCAACCAGGTGAGTCCACGTCCAGTCCAACAGGAAGTGATGCAACTGGAGCCTGAATCCAAACGCCGTCACCGTCTTTCCTCTTTTTCCTTCCTCGTGTTCGTGATGCGACACATGAGCCAGACTTCAGGTCCAAGACTGACAAAGTGGAAAGAGACTTTCCCACTCCAACACACACACACACACACACACACACACACACACACACACACACACACACACACACACACTCTGATTGCTGATGTTTTTGTTGCCAGTTGTAGAAAAGCTCCAGAGTCTGGTTCCTGATGCCGTCACTCTTTTCGTTCTAAATAAAGCTGCTTCAGGTTTGTTCGTTTATTCCAGAAAGAAGTCCAGGGTTGAAAAGACGACGCTTTATTTTTCTTTTCATATATTTTCATATTTTATAACAAAAAAACAGGAAATCAATGAATCAATCAATTGATCGGCACAGGTTTGTGTTTTGAAGTGGAAAATTAATAAAATAAGAATATAATTTATATTTTTAAAGCTTTAAACTAAACTGAGACTTTTTATTGTTTAATGTTATTTAAAACAGCTCAGTATGTCACATATATATGTTTATATATATATATATATTATGATGAGTACAATGATATTATAAAATAATGCCGTCAGTCAAATTGATCTTTTACTCTGCATTTTTTCTCTTTTCTTTTGGTAAATTAATTAATTAAACTCAGCTGTCACGCTGTCATACAGGCATGAGCAATATTTCAATTTATAACTGACTTTATTAATTATTAATTTTATTATTAATCCCACAAAATTCACAGAACAAAAGATGGAAAAGAAAAATACTCATAAATAAAAAAATACAATCAGAAAAAATCTAAAATATACAAGAAACAGAGAAATTAGAATAGAATAAATAAATAAATAATTAATTAATTATTAATGATTACATTAATAATTATTATCGTGATAATCGTCAATATCGAGACAGCCTTTATATTACTTAAATATTAAGATGTTACTCACTAATCTTTTTATTTAAAGTCAAGAAGGTTCCTGCAGATGAAAAGCTGCGTTAATATAATATCAAAGTTTATCAGTTGTTACGTGACGTTACATTTTGTCTCCTTCCGTCGGCCACTGACCAGCAGGTGGCGTCATCTTGTCTCTCGTCTGCGTATTTGCTTCACGTGTCACATCACATATGCCGGATCTTGTTTTCCAGTGTCCCCCCGCTCGATGAGGATGGAGCAGAACTCACCTGCGACCGGCTCTCTGGCGGGCCGGGTGGTGCTGCCCTGCCACTTCTCCATAATGTCAGTTTCCACCATGCCTACCACCCCACCTCCGGCACCTGGACCCCTCCTCCTCAGCGACGCTCTCCACGCCACCCCGAGCCTCGGCGAGGAACTGAGGATCAAGTGGACCAAGCTGGTGGCAGGTGGAGAGAAGGTGGTGCTGGTGGCTCAGGGAGGCGTGGTCAAGGTGGGGGCAGGACTACAAGAGCAGGGTGTCGGTGGCAAGTCATCCACTGTCGGTCGGCGACGCCTCTCTGTTGATGGTGCAGCTGAGGGCCAGCGACGCCGGGCTCTATCGCTGTGAGGTCATGCACGGGATGGAGGATACCCAGGACACCGTCAGCCTCAACGTCACCGGTTAGTGAAACAAACGCACCCTGCCAACTCTGCACATTTATAGGTGAAATTCACAGTTAATATAAAGTGACTGGATCCAGATGTGAGAAGCAGTTTTCAAAGCAGGAGCAGCTCTCACAGGAAGTCACCCGTCTTCTTTGAAGCTGCTAGAATAAAACAAATGAGATATTAATTATGTTTCATTAAAGATGATCAACAACAATCAAACTAAAAACTTAAAGAACTTTCCGAACGGTCTCAATTCAAACCAGGTTTGAAGGTCGATCAGGTGTGAGGAGAACACCGACCCCGGTGCCGGTTGCCAAGATTGCAGCTCCACAAAAAAGTTTTGGTCTTTCAGCTCATTGTTTTGTTTTTACAGCCACAACTTCCCCACTTCGGTTCAGTCTCAGAGCCAGACAAACTTTTAAAAAGTCACTTTAGCAGCTAACGAGAGGTGGTGGAGAACAAACACGGAGCTAAAAGAGAAAAAATATTGGTCAGGTGACACAAACACGACTCCAAATGAATGATCATGTTTCTTTGGTTGTCTTTAAACTGCTCACACGTTTGACTTTAACAGTTTCATACTGTGATGAAATGTCTTGAAGTGAGATGATGTATCTACGAGTTTAAACCTGCATTCATTCATTTTTTTTGGGCCATTTGGGAGCAATCGGACAAGCTGTAAACACAACACTGATGTATTATCACCTAATAAAGATTTTACGGTGAACAAACAGTTGATTATTTCCTCACACAGCAGTTAACGAGCAACACTAATTACTAATTTGGAGTCATGTTTGTGTCACCCGATGCTCTGTTTTTGTTCTCCACCACCTCCTGAGATAAATGATCCACTGTGTTCACCAGCTCGTCTCTAACTGTCTGTCGCGTACGAAGCTTTTTACAGCCTTTTCTCTGAAAACATCTGGATTGACGCTGAACCAAAACAGTAGATCTGCTCGATGCCACTAAATCCTGCTCACCGGACCGTCAAACATTTGATTGATTGAATAACGTTTACGTTGATGATTTTATTTTGGCGGGTTTCCACCCGGTTTCCTCTGTGCATCCGCCCACAAAGCGTCTCCGGGTTTCCAGTCTTCTGTCAGTTTGTGTTGTGAGGGAGATCCTGACCCACCGTGCAGAGTTCATCATCACATCATCACCATCAGTAAACAGAGGGACTCACCCGGCTCCCACTGCCCAGGCGGAGGCTGTTTTCTGGGGGAGAGTTCACCGAAGAGTCGGCAGGTGTCTGGAGGGTTAAAAACCCAGAAACAGTGAACATATCTCGAGAGGCGGCAGGTGATTACTTTGAGTCCTACAGTACAAACAGTAGCTTGAGCCTGAAAGCGACTTCATTTTTTTGAATGATCGTGAATATCTCTGGAGATTTCCGAGGTTCGTCCTTCAGAGTTCGTCCTGTGGAAACCCCAGAGAGGCGACTCTCTCTCCCAGACATTTACACAGATTCCACATTAATGCTGAACAGGACTCTTTGTTGAGCAGCTCCAGACAAAGACGCTCCCTATGAGTGACACACAACTCTCCGTTTCACAGCTCGGCCATCTATTCACGTCCTCCTGCAGCTCTGCCAGCATATCCTCGCATGAGATGAGAAATAATCCTCCCGTCCAGCTGAAAATAAAGGAGCTAATGACACAGAGACAACAGCTACATATAGTCTGAGGATGACAGCTGAAATAGCTGACTGGCTTGAGTTTCTCTATACTGTCGTGTAATGACCCCGAGCCGAGTTATTCGGTTTCTCAATGTAATAACGGGAGGTGAACAGGTGCCTCTTCAGTTCTTCCACCTTTTTTCTGGATCCATCATGTCACAGCAGCTAAAAAGATGCTACCTCCATCTTCTTTAACTGCAGCAGTGGAAGAAGTATTCAGGTCTTTAACTCCCACCACCCTGTAATAGTCTTGCATCCGTTGGCTGCATCCAAGGCACCTGTCAAATAAAAGTTCTTGTTTTTATGCAAAGGTTCTACAGAGACGAGCTACAAAAACACAAAAGTTGCTGCCACAGTCACATTGTTAGTTCATGTGCAACTTTTGTGTTTTAACACGTTAGTTTGGCCCCGATGTCTCTCAAGTTTGTTCTTCAAAAAGAAAAACATCTGCTGAGACCGGTTGAGTTTAGAGAGACGGCTGATGAACAGAACCATGATCCACGAGAACCTGAAGAGCTCAGTGCATCATGGGAAGTACATCAGCAATCTCAGCCTATAGCAGCATAACTAAGAGATGATTCAGGACTCACCTGAGCCAGCTCCAACTATCAACTCCATCAAGAAGGAACGTTTGAAGACTACTCTTAAATGTGGAGAGGGGGTCTGCCTCCAGAACCAGAACTTGGAGCTGGTTCCACAGGTTTATAGATGAAGGCTCAGACTCCCATTCAACTTTTAGAGACTAAAGGTACCTCAAGGAACAACAAGGAATCTGGAAAAACTACAAGGAACCACGAGAAACCACAAAGAACTTCAAGGAATCACAAAGAACAACAAGGAACTACAAAGAATCCTTAATTAATTAGAGGAACCCAGTAATCAGAGAGCTCAGTGTTGTGGTGGGGTAATAGGGTACTATGAAGTTGAACTGCCACTTTGCCTGGCTCCATAGCGAGAGCAGCCGAGCATCATGGGTATGACCTGTCTCTCTCTCTCTCTTCCAGGTGTCGTGTTCCACTACAGAGCTCACACAAACCGCTACTCTCTGGATTTTCCCGGAGCCGTGGCGGCGTGTCGTAACGTGGGCGCCACCATCGCTACGCCCGAACAACTCACGGTAGCTTTCGAGGACGGCTTCGACCAATGCGACGCCGGCTGGCTCGCCGATCAGTCGGTCAGGTGAGTCTATCTTTGAGGTCTTGCGAGCTTTGCACCGGCATATTTTGTTCTTAGGACACAAAGATGAACAAAACAATCTTTTGCAGTTAAACTGTGTGTTTTTTTCCCCCAGGTATCCAATCTCAGATCCCCGTCCTGGCTGCGCAGGCGACCTGGGGAGCAGACCGGGAGTGAGAACATACGGCATCCGCGACACCTTCGAGAAATACGACGTGTACTGCTACGTAGATAAACTAGAAGGTGAACACACATCGATGTGGTTAGCCTTGCTTATCATCCATGAACCTTGTCCTGACCTTGTGTGTCTGTCCTCCATCTGTAGGCGAGGTCTTCTTTCCGTCCTCTGTCAAAGATAAACTCACCTTGCAGCAGGCGAGAGACGAGTGCGAGAAGCACGACGCCGTGCTGGCGTCACCTGGTCAGCTGTTTGCAGCCTGGAGGGCGGGGCTGAACCGCTGCGACTACAGCTGGCTGTCCGACGGCAGCGTCCGCTACCCCGTCACCGTCCCCAGGCCTCAGTGTGGAGGAGGTCTGCTCGGGATCCGCACGCTCTACAAGTATGAAAACCAAACCGGCTTCCCGGAGCCCACCGACAGATTCGGACTTTTCTGTTTCAAAGGTGAGACTGAAACACGACTCTCGTCATCAGCCGACATGCATGATGACACCTTCAGAGGTTTGAGGCAAAGTTTTAACCAGTCAGTGATTTTTAAGAGGAATGAGGAGTAAAAGTTCAATAGGTGATGTAATGTCCAGCTCCAGTTCTGGCACAACACTGGCTCCACTAGTGTGGAGCCCCGGGGCTGTAAATATCTTCTTCTTCTTCTCCTTCTTCTTCTTCTTCTTCTTCTCCTTCTTCTTCTCCTTCTTCTTCTTCTTCTTCTCCTTCTTCTTCTTCTCCTCCTTCTTCTTCTCCTTCTTCTTCTCCTTCTCCTTCTTCTTCTTCTCCTTCTTCTTCTCCTCCTCCTTCTCCTTCTCCTTCTTCTTCTTCTCCTTCTTCTTCTCCTCCTCCTTCTTCTTCTCCTTCTTCTTCTCCTTCTTCTTCTTCTCCTTCTTCTTCTCCTCCTCCTTCTTCTTCTCCTTCTTCTTCTCCTTCTCCTTCTTCTTCTTCTCCTTCTTCTCCTTCTCCTTCTTCTTCTTCTCCTCCTTCTTCTTCTCCTTCTTCCTTCCTTCCAAAGCACCTGTAGTACAAACACTAACACTGCAACACACAGTCCTGAGCTAACAGCAGCTACAGTTGTCAGCAGTTTGCTTCAGTGTAGCGTCATCACGTTGTTGTACACATCTCATGTTTGTGTTGTAAGTTTTGCACCTTTCTGACGCGTAACACCAGAAGAAATCTGCAGCCCGCTGCACAGACGTTGAGGTTGAGGATCGGAGCGTATAGAAGTGGCAACAGATGACAAAGAACAAACAGGAGAAGAGTAAACTCCCACTGGCCTGTTTATGGTGGGGCACGTCTTTTTATAAGGGGAAAACCCAACTCATGCACTCTAACATAGATACAGCAGAAAGGGGACAGGTCCCTAATGCTTCACAGCTGGACCCAGCCCAAACACAGACGGGCTGGAAAAGGGAGGGGAGTGCATCTCCCATAAGTAACATCATCATTAAAAAACACTCAAAACTGAGAGTCTGAGCTGTGTGAAGTAGGTATGCAGCAATTATGCACTTCATGTATGATCCTTCACAGATGATGTCATTGCAAACAGTCACATGTTTGGCAGCGTGAAGGTACTTTCTGAACCTCCGAGTCCTGCAGAGCGTTAAGCGAGGTGGCAGAGCAGCAGCAGCAGGAGAGTGCAGTGAAGGACAGACCCCCGGACCAGCTCGCCAAACACATGACATCATATCAGGGCAGGGCTGAACATGCAGGCCTAGGGTCTCCTTCATGGTGCTAAAGACCAGACCAGACCAGACCAGACCAGGCCAGACCAGACTACAGCGAATCCCCAGAGAGAGCAGGCAGTAAACACCTTTAGTCTGTGTGGAGGGAAGAAGTACTCAGATCAAGTACAGAAGTAGTGTCAGAAAAGTGACGGATGACTTTATGAGGAGGAGTTTATATCGTCGTAAATTTAATATATTTGTGTTTTCTTAAGCGATGAATCAATAATGATAATAACAATCAGCTGCAGCCCGAGTTTCAACTTCTGTTGAACTTCTGTTGGTCTAAACTTTAGATGTCATCGGGCTCGGCTGTCATGAAGTCATAAAAACAGTGTTCAAACTGTCCCTTTGTTGGTGTTTGGTGTTGTTGGATAACTTAAAGAACCAGTAATGAGTTCTCCAAAGAACCTTTAATATGAAAAAAGACATTTTTCAACATTTAAAGGTTCTTCAAAGCACAAAAAGATGAAATCGTGACTGAAAGAACCATCATTGAAGCACTTCAATGACACCAAAAAGGTTCTTGAAGTCTGTGTAAAGTCAATTCTGAGATTTCTTTCCAAACACATTAAATATGTTGTAAAATAGTTGCTGAAAACACGTGAAAAGACTTTAAACGATATATTAATGAAATGTGGAGTCAGAGGTTCAAACAGTTTTTCACCAGTTTTCAGTCTCAGGATTTTGTGGGCGGTCCTTAAAGGGCGGCTCGATGACACACTGAGGCCACCCTGAGCAGAGAGACAGAGATGAATTCATCTCAGCTCAGTGTTTCAAAGTCAGTCGTGTCATTTTCTAGACTCATCAGCTTCAGTGTGCCCCCACAGTCCTGGAGCTGAGAATTCATTTTTACCTGATTTTGACACCTGATTTCATAAAGTTATTGATGTTTTTAATCATTCAAATTTGGCTGGATGGTTAAATAACTCTTTTTTTTTTGGTCTGATGAACTCAGATGGACTTTAAGGACAAAAATGTTAATACTTCAGTCGATACTCTTCTTCCTCGTGCACATGCGGCTGTTAGAGTGGAAAATTAAGTAAGGGCGAAGGAGAGAAAGGGAACTCCACCTAACCCGTCCCCTCCATCCATACGTACCGCTGACAGCCAGCATGGATGGATGGAGTCAGTTACGTACCGTTTATTGAAGCATTATGTCAGTGACATTCAAAGCCCGCTGCTGCTTTCTCCTGAGACACTGACTACATGAAGTCAGCACTTAGACCTGCACAAAGGACGGCATTGTATGTGTGTGTTTGGGAGTCTTTTCTCATATGGTATGTATTCCATCATAATGAGATATAAATCTTTGCAACCATCACAGAGGCCTCATGGTCTGTAAGGTTCACAGGAGAAAGACTAATATGGACTCAGGCTGCAACAGTTAGCGAGCTAACTTTCCCGCCTGCTGTTCTGTCAGCTGATGTTCAGACGTTTTATTTCTGACAGGTGACTTCATGTTTCAGAAATCAAAGCTGCTGCATTTCCTTTTATAGCTAACGGCAGTTTGACAGCTGCGTGACTAGCGTTTTCCAGATAGCACGTTTTTATTTTTTTTAATGACTCACGATAATAAACTGATTCATTCTGTAAACATTTTCACTTGGATATAACCGATGTTTGCTGGACCGGACTGGACTGGACTCGACCCAGACTGTTCTGTTTTTTGTGTGCACATTTTATCCCAATGATGACAAATTACGTATACGGTAACTTTGCTGTGCAGCGTTTTCCAAACTAAACCTCCAAGTGTTCAGGTTGGTTTTCTGCCTCTTTGTGCATTGTTCATTTTTAACGTATATCAAAGTAACAGGATGTAGTTCTGCACAGAAACTATCATCGACCGCTTGGACCTCAGATATTTGAGACCTGCTACAGTGCTTCCTATGTCAGCATCCTCTTTGATTTCTTCTCCTCTGCCATTATGTCCAAAGAGCCTGCTGAGCCTGCCCAGCTCCGGTTCAAGCATGACACCTTGAGCCTGTAAACCTTCTTCTTCTTCTTCTTCTTCTTCTTCTTCTTCTTTCTGGTGGTCCAAAACATCTGTGGTACAAACACTAACACTCCCCCAGTGTACTGAGCTAACAGCAACTACAGATGGCAGCAGTTCACTTTACAGTTCATCAGGAAAGTTTAATGAAAAAACGGTCAGATATGGAGAGACTTGTCCGTTTACAGCCAATAGAAAGTGTGTGTTACACCACCACTGCTATGCCCTGCAGCTAGTGCTACGAGCTACCATCAGCATTTTCCTTCCTTAGACCAAACAGAACCTCTGAACCGGCAGTGTCCAGTCTAACAGTGAACACAGCGACAGAACCTCTGAACCGGCAGTGTCCAGTCTAACAGCGAACACAGCGACAGAACCTCTGAACCAGCAGTGTCCAGTCTAACAGTGAACACAGCGACAGATCCTCTGAACCAGCAGTGTCCAGTCTAACAGTGAACACAGCGACAGAACCTCTGAACCGGCAGTGTCCAGTCTAACAGTGAACACAGCGACAGAACCTCTGAACCAGCAGTGTCCAGTCTAACAGTGAACACAGCGACAGAACCTCTGAACCGGCAGTGTCCAGTCTAACAGTGAACACAGCAGCCTACCAAGGTGGTTTTCTTGCCGGGTTTGGCTCCTGGCATCCCGGGCTGAGTCAGTTCAGTTAGCAGCAAATATATTGTGAATAAAATCTGATCCAGTTTGAATAAAGTTCTGAAGTTGTGCTTTTGTACAGTAATCAGTGAGGCTCTCTCTTCTCTGTTTCGCTCTCTTACAGCTAAACTACCAGAGCCGACGACCGCGAGTCCACCGATGACCCCAGCTGAGTACAGCCCTACATATGCTCCCCACACTCCGACACCTGGATCACTCATACACCCTGAAAGAGCTGAAATTCAAGCAAGAGTACCAGATCCTGTCACAGAGAGATCACACACAGCCTCACCAGACCAACACGGAGCCCCCCACACAGATTCAGACCACACCACAGCCTCCGTGACCCCGACTCCCACGCTAGACAACTACGACGTTCCAGATTTTAATGACTCACACAGGGTAGAGTCGGTGCCAGACATCCTGATCCCCATGGAGCTCCCTCCTTTACCCACCACCCGCTCGCAGCCCGGACACCTTGACATTTCCGATGGAGACGATGGAGACCAGACGGGGTCAGGCCAAGACGAGAGCAGTGGCAGCGGGGACTCAGGCAGCAGCGACGATAGCTCAAGTGGGGCTGAGGTGAGAGCGGTGGTGACCCCAACAGAAGTGTGGGTGAAGAAAACATCAACACCAAGCGAGCCTCTAGAAACCACATCGAGGCCATCAGAGCTTCAAGAGACCACTCCAGACCGTGACACCCCTGGACCGGGTCAGGGGATTGAAACCACACTGAGACCATCAGAGGTTCAAGAGACCACTCCAGCCCGTGTCACTCCCGGACCGGGTCAGGAGATCGAAACCACATCAAGGCCATCACAGCTTCTAGCGACTGACCAAGACCGTGACACCCCTGGACCGGGTCAGGAGATTGAAACCACACCGAGACCATCAGAGGTTCAAGAGACCACTCCAGCCCGTGTCACTCCCGGACCGGGTCAGGAGATCGAAACCACATCAAGGCCATCACAGCTTCTAGAGACTGACCAAGACCGTGACACCCCTGGACCGGGTCAGGAGATTGAAACCACACCGAGACCATCAGAGGTTCAAGAGACCACTCCAGCCCGTGTCACTCCTGGACCGGGTCAGGAGATCGAAACCACATCAAGGCCATCACAGCTTCCAGAGACTGACCAAGACCGTGACACCCCTGGACCGGGTCAGGGGATTGAAACCACACTGAGACCATCAGAGGTTCAAGAGACAACTCCAGCCCGTGTCACTCCTGGACCGGGTCAGGAGATCGAAACCACATCAAGGCCATCACAGCTTCTAGAGACTGACCAAGACCGTGACACCCCTGGACCGGGTCAGGGGATTGAAACCACACAGAGACCATCAGAGGTTCAAAAGACCATTCCAGAAGTTCAAACCCCAGAACCAGGCCTCACAGTTTGGACCGGAGAGGAGGCGCAACAACCAGCAGTTGTCTTTAAAGAGGACGTCACCTCTGGAATCACCACTGACGATGGGGGGTCATCGGCCAAACCACCTTTCCATCTCATCATCGTCAATGTGCACGACCAAAATCAATCAGGTGAGTTAAGGTGACGACAGGTGGGACCAAGCTGCGGGTCAGCTGGTGTTGATGGTCGGCAGATAAAGTCATAGTTTAGATCCAGTCGAGGTCAGTTGTCAGCATCCGGTTGTGGCTCTCACCAAACTCCTCATTGTTTTGTCCTTTTCAGCCCAAATGTTGCGACATTTCAAGCTGGCGAGCCAACAGCTTGAAAAAAATCCATTTTTTTTGTGGTACATGAACAGTTCTTGCTGGATATACAGGGTCGTCTACCTCCAGACCGGTGAATCAGCGTGTTGTCTGGTGTACGTAACGAGTCGTCAGGCTCTGTTGGTTTGTCCAGTCTTTGTAGGGTTTGACTTCAACAAAGAGAACAGCAATGACCACACATACTGGAGAACAGGTGTAAGAAATCAAAACCTATCCCAATCTGAGGATGATGTAAATACTGCGTTGTGGGGGGGGCGTTCCATTGCAGAGAGCTGAAACCATATTCTTGACGTGATTTAACAAACTTTAAACAGAAACTCTGCTGGCAGGTCAAACCCAGTACGGATTAAAGACAGACCTCCTGATCACTGTAAGAAACCAGTCTTCTGTTTGACGTCTCTGACCTCGGCCGAACTTGTATTTCCACTTTTTGTTTGCCATGATTTTTTTTCGACCTGCACCTTTCGGAGGCTTTTTTTGTGCTCCGGGATCCGACGGTCTCACGTTTCACGCCAAACGGCTCGGTCTTTCAGCGAGAACATTTATCTTTCAGAGCGAGCTCTTGTGTTTGTTACGCCGGGCTGTCGGGGAACTTTACAGTAATCTGCCGCGGATGATTTAGTATTGTTTGTTGTCGACGCAGGAAACAACTAATGGGGTTGTTACTTTTGTATTTGCATGCTGACAGATCCACACACACACACACAGTTTGCATAGCCAGATGTGGAAAGTTATGGAGTCTCTACTCTGCCAGTTTTATAGCTGAACATATTGTAAACACATCGTAGAGTCTCCAGTGGGAAAGCAGAATGAATAATCAAATATATCAGAGCAAATGACTCCTTTCCTTCACCTTCCCGTCTCTTTCTCACCCTGGTGGTCTTCAGCCAGCATGTCTAACTAGCTGTAGGTTCAACTTCCAGATCTAGATATAATCTGGTGAAAGAGTTCAGGATCAAAAACCAGAGACTGTTGACCTTCATTGTCACTTCTCTCGGCAGCTGCCTGAATTGCCGTAACTAATAACTTCTCCGACAATCTCATCCATCTCTTTCTTTCCACGCATTAGTCTGCATTAGTTGTATTTCCACCATGGATGGATTACTGTACAGGTTTACCAGGTGCAGTCCTAGGAGGCCTGAGGGCTCGGGGGGGGAAGCTGCTGAGCCCCGGTTACATTGCTAACCCTCGCCTAGCTCAGGTTCTGGCACGACACCAGCTCTGTGCCCCCATCAGCATTCCCCCTGTGCCCCGGGCCTGAAAATACCAACACTGTCCCGGTGCTTTGTGTTTCATTTTGGATACAGTTAGTACACTTCTATGTAGTACTTTCTGGTGTAGTACACCAGTTTCAGCAGGGTAGTCTGGGTCTCAATTCGCATCTTCGCTTCTTCTTTGTCGAATTGCAACCATTAGCTTAGCATTTGACTGCCAAACTATAAATCCAAAACATACATACCACTTCTATTTGTATACTGGAATATTCACCTCAACATCCTCACCTCAAGCTGCTTCCTCAGACGCCTTTTTCACAATGCCAGCGGTCATACTGGTACTCATGTACTCAAAACTGCAAGTATAAGCATGGAAGTACTCAAACTAACATCATCATATATTTTGGTTTTGCCTGACTCGAGGTAGTTGCCAATCTTGCTACAAATATTTGAGTGTCATCGGCGTATTTACTCATCTGAGTGACTCAAAATCTTCCAAAAAGTACAGTTGAGTAAATGTACTTAGTTACTTTCCACCCAAAAACCTTGACATCCTCACTGTAAGTGAGAATAAGGCACGAAGGAGGCCCCGTGGCCCGGGTTTGCCTCGGGCCCCAGCATCATTAAATCTGAGATGGTGCGTAGGTGCAGGGGCCACTCACACCCCGACACACTCACTCAAATTACAGCGCTCATGTGTTTGTTACCCCCGTTCAGCCATGTGGTGCCATCTTCCAGGAGTTGTGTTTATTATTGAAATGTTTAAAGGCGTGTTCAGTTGCAGAGGTAATATATCATCACGTGACGGAGGCTCCGGTTTGTGTGAGGCCCTCCGACTCACTGTTTCCACGTCTTTGGGGGAAATTGGGAAAATTGAAGCATGGAGTGTTTTAATGAAAACGCTTCCTGTTTCTCGTGGTGCTGAGTTGTGAGTCACACAGGATTTTTTTGGCTTTGGGGCGACATGTGGCTGACGCGGGTTAACTCGTTACATTTGTCCAGTTCAAAGACGAAGCTCCCGATCCGGTCGAAGCGTGAGCCTCGGGTTGGTGTTTGCGTCACAATATAACTTCCATGTGTACCATAAAGTCTTAATGAAGAGACACAGGCGCACATTGTTAAGAGAACAGCCGCCGGCAACGGCCGACCTTCATCATTAAACATGGCAAACATCCAGAGATGCAGAGAGGAGCAAGAAAGACGTGTTGCTTTCAAGGCTGGAGATCAAACTTCAAGTAACGAAAACTGTACAACCAAACCAAAAGTTGACAGATTCTTCATATTTACCTTTTCTTCTTTCTTTTTAAAATATATATATATATATATTTCCAGATGAATCCACAGTGATGTCCTCAAATTTCACATCCAGAATCCAAAAACATTCAAATTAATTCGAGAAAAGCAACAAATCCTAAATTTAGAGAAGCAGAAACCACAAACGTTGGTGTCAACGTTGAAATATACAATTTAGACCGAGCATCAACCTCTGTGTCTGTGAAGTGAAGCCAAAAAACTGCAGTTCCTCTAACGTCCACCTGAGGCTGGCTCCAGAAGTGAGTCAGTCTGCATAAGTCCCCATGTCCAAATGTCCAACTTCACAGCAGAAATAAACATGTTTACAGCCTGGTACAAAAAACAGTTTTGGTCTCTGTAGCTAATTTCCCCGTTCATGACAACTGTACTGAGGGTGAATTTATATACAACTCACCTGTTCACATTATATTAAGGCTTAAAGTTATGCAGGGTTAAGAGCGTGGACGCTTTGATTGACAGGTGGGCGTGGTTACAGGCGACCAGGCATCATTCAGCCACCTTGGGTCCACGTCAAGAGCTGGTACATTCTTCAGAAACCTGTGGGGGGGACGTCACGGACACAACGTCCATTCTTTATACTGTCAATGATTTAGAGATTGGAGGAGTAAACGTCTGTTGTTTGTCTCTAGTTGACGACATCTTAAACATCTTGAACCAGCCTGGGGTCATCGGAGGGACCCACCCCCACTTCCCCCAGATCACCGACCTTTCACAGCTAACCAGTGAAGCCATCATCGGCAGCGGAGACGTCGACCCTCTCGAGCCTTCTCCCATCAACCTGCCTCCGACCGTCAGCTTTGTCAACGGAAAACACGAGGTACGGGCCAGATAACTCTCGGTATTTCTGATAATGTTTGTCTCCGTGTTGATAGTCAGTGAACAGAGCAGCGTTGCTACAGCCAAGTCCAACAGGTCACTGTCAGACAATTTAATGACATAAATGAGTAGTAATGCCATGACGTCATTGAAGCTGCTTCTTATTAGCTGTAATGCAACAGTTTGAGCAGTTCCTCAACTTCCAGAGACGTAGTTTTGTGTGGTGGAGGACGCTGTTTGACTAATCAGGAGTTACAGTCGGTGATGCCGAAGGTTTCACTTCATTCGGTCTTTGTGTTTCTTTGTTTTTCTGATAAATTCAGGTGACTTTTGAGCCGGAGCTGCCGGAGGAAGCCAGAGGAGATCAGTTTGAGACGGCCACTCCTGTCCACGTAGGCGAGGTGGTGGAGGTAGAAGAAGAAGGAGCAGAGAAGGAGGAGGAGGAGAGCGTGACTTTTGACTACAGTGCCATAGAAATCCACACAGAGGAGACACCTACAAAGGAAACTCCCACAGACACATACCCAGATGTAGTCACAGGCTCGGGTATTGGTGCCGACGTGGTTCCTGAAGTCTTTACTGACTTAGATGGAGGCAAAACCCAAGAACCAGGTGATCAGACAGCAACAGGAACCACCACCAAGACCCCGTATACGTTCCCCGTCTCAGCCCCAGCGCCCACCACACCATCAGGCTCAGCCCTCCCCGGCGTCTCCCAGCCGACAACTCACTGGGTCTCCACCTACGAGGACGAGGAAGGCTCCTCAAACTCCGGCTTTGGTCCTTCTATGCAGGAGGGCTCTACAGACGATGCTTCGCCCACCCCGGCTGCAGACAGCCAGTCTGATGTGATGACCGACGAGACAGAAATCGGAGGGACGGAGCTTCCGACTTCAATCCCAGACACGCCGCCGCCGCCATCCACTACCACATGGACACAGACGGAAGACTTCGAAGGTTCTGCCTCTGGAGAGGACGAGGCTTCGGGACAAGACCCGCCAGAGATGCCCAAGTTTACCAGCACGCTACCACCTTATTCCACCCGTCACACCCAACAGCCTCAACCTACAGCGGGCAGTGAAGTCACGGACATGCCGGTGTTTTTACCACCTATTTCCACGGTCACGGAGCCAGGCTCAGGTGCAGAGCAGCTGTCCGGAGAGGGGGAGGTTTCTGGGGAACACGGTGGTCTGGTTGACCTGGTTCCTAAAGCGGTCACCGTTACTGCTTTACCAGATGTGGCAGCTGTGAGAGACCAAACCACACTCACCACAGACACTCGGGACATAACCTCAGAACCTAGCACGCCAGAATACTCCACACACCCCACAGATGATAAGAAACATCTCGCCGTTACCGCCGAGCCTGCATCCACGACCTCTAAAGACCACACCGAGCTTTACAGACTCCAGACCGAGCAGCAGTCCACCGCGGCCTCCACACAGTACGTAAGCCAGTCCGACCTTTCCACGACTTCACCCCTGTACACGTTCGACCACAGCCCCCACTCCGTCCCCCAGTGGGCTCTGATCCCAGACCCCGCTGCCACCCCTCTACCGGAGGCTGATTCTGTGGACTACGACATCGTCCCGGCGTTGCTGGAGTCGCAGCCATTGACACCAAAAGAGATCGTGGCTACGGAGGAACCAGAGAGCGGCACTGACTCAGCTTATTCTGTGGACGCCAGCACAGTGAACATCAGAGGTACATGGACTTCATTGTTGGTGATTTGTTCTGAACTACTTCAGTGGTGTAAACATCAACAGCAGCTCATTTTACTGCTTCACTCCCTCTCTCTGCCAGTAAGTGAGCTCAGCAGCTGTTTGAGCCGCCTCCAGCTGACTCTGCAGAGCGGCCCGTGGTTAATGCTGCTACGCCGGTCGAGCTGCTCAGTCAGTTTACAGACTTTAGTGTCAGATACACGTGAACTGAATCATTTATTTACGGCAACCATAAATTTAGCTGAAGCTAACGAGCTAATGTGCTCGGTGCTCTGATTGCTACATATTATATGCTAACTGACTGACGCTAATGCTAACAACAGAAGGTTAGCATAGCATGTGGAAAACGAGCAATAGCAGCGTAGCGCTAACTGAAATCTAAATAACATTAGCCTCAATGCTAACATTTTAGCATTCTAACCCCACAAAATAATGTAATTAGCTAACGATATACCACCATCGGCTTTGGAAGTAAGGTGCTAAGCTAGTTAGCTGGGCATGCTAACGCAGACTTGAAAGTGTACGGAATTGCTAACATTAGCCTAACACTAATACGCTAATATGCTAATATGCTAATAATTTAGCATCCTGGAATCCTGGTTTTGTAATTAGCTAACGATGTAGCACCACTGACTTTGGAAGTATGGTATGTAGGGTCGTAAGCTAGTTAGCCTGACATGCTAACGCAGGCAAAAACACTAATATGCTAATATCTTAGCATCCTGGAATCCGCTAACACATTGTGAAAACCTGCAACCAGACAAATCACAAAGTAATGTAGCTAGCTAACGATGTGCTCCATCGACTTTGGAAAATAATGTAGGTGCTAAGCTAGTTAGCATTAGCATGCTAACGCGTGGTTCGATCCAGTCCCTGAACTTTTGCTCTGATGTTTTTGGTTTGTTGACATCGTGTCACTGTGTGCAGATCTCCTGCCGTGCTCGGCCGCTGTGTGTCTGAACGGAGGCTCCTGCTACAGAAATGGAGCGCAGAACATCTGCCTGTGCACACCTGGATACACCGGAGAGCACTGCGAGACAGGTCCTCCTCTTAACCTCTAACCATACCGACCCGCGTACTGACAGACGAATGACACGTGGAATAATGTGGGCTTGTGTTGTGCCTCTGCAGATGTCGACGAGTGCCAGTCCAACCCGTGTCTGAACGGAGCCACCTGTGTGGACGGAGTCAACTCCTTCACCTGCCTCTGCCTGCCCAGCTATGCAGGAGAGCTCTGCGAGCAAGGTCAGCCACGTCTGAGTCGTGACAAAGCCAAAGTAACGCTGCAGATATATGAAGGGACGACACGCTGCACGCTGTCAGTGGTGACGGTGTGCAGCTGTCTTCCAGCACTGGGCGTCGGCCTCTCTCCGTAAGATTAGTTCCAGCTTCTCGTCCAATATTTCTGCCATTACTCAGCAACTAACGGAGGTTCAGGCCTAACGAGCTGACTCTGAGGATTAATGTTTTCCAGCTTTCAGAGAGTTTCAGACGTCTCTCTCTGAGTTCTTTAAAGAAATGTAAAATGAAACGTCGTGTTGTTTGTTGTTGGGTTTGAGCATCAGTTACTTTACTCACAGATTTTAAAGGTCAGGTTATTATTTCTCAACTTGTTCATCAACAGCTGTCATATACGTTATTATCACTGATGCATTAACATCAGCATTTCAGTGTTACAGCTGAGCTAACGACAGCTAGCGGTTTGCTACTTTACAACCTTAACATAGCTAATGTTAGCCTTACGTCCAAGCTAACTAAGATAGATAATGTTAGCAGTTAGCTACATTAGCATTAGCTCCAAGACTGCTAATTTGCGTTCATGTTTATCTCCAAATAAGCTAAAGCTACATCTCAAACTAGCTACATCGACAACATTATTATCAGTTAGCTATGTTAGCCTTTTCGCAAAGCTAGCGAGGTCCATAACATTATCTAACGTAAGCAGGTAGCCACATTAGCACTAGCTCCAAACCAAGTGGATCCTCAGTGTTAGCTGTGTTAGCTTTATTATATTAGCCAGATAAGCTAATGTTAGCGATGAGTTGAACCTGAAAGCTAAAGTTAGCTTTACATACAAGCTAACTTTAGCAAGAGTCAGCTACATTAGCTACATCTCAAACTAGCGAAAACAACAACATTAGCTTATATTATCAGTTAGCTATGTTAGCATTTTCGCAAAACTAGCGAGGTCCCTAACATTATCTAACGTAAGCAGTTAGCCACATTAGCACTAGCTCCAAACCAAGTGGATCCTCAGTGTTAGCTGTGTTAGCTTTATTATATTAGCTTCAGCTCTATCTCCAAATAAGCTAATGTTAGCGATGAGTTGACCCTGACGAACATGTGTAAAGACGGTCAGCTAAAGTTAGCTTTACATACAAGCTAACATTAGCAAGAGTCAGCTACATTAGCTACATCTCAAACTAGCTACATCGACAACATTATTATCAGTTAGCTATGTTAGCATTTTCGCAAAACTAGCGAGGTCCATAACGTTATCTAACGTTAGCAGTTAGTCACCTGTGTTAGCTTTATTATATTAGCCAGATAAGCTAATGTTCGCGATGAGTTGACCCTGAAAGCTAAAGTTAGCTTTACATACAAGCTAACTAACATTAGCAAGAGTCAGCTACATTAGCTTTATCTCAAACTAGCGAAAACAACAACAACACCTTATATTATCAGTTACAGTAGCTAAGTTAGCCTTTTCACAAAATTAGCAAGATTTATTAGCTTTAGCTCTCCTGCTACTCATCAACGTTTCAAACCCGGCCCGGCTGCTGAGCCCGGTTCTGTTAGCATGCTAACGGCAGATTCAGTTAGCAGCAGCTAATTAGCGGTTAGCTACTTTAGCAAGTGGTGAGGCTAAAGCTATGCGTCCGTCAGTAAACTGGTTATTGATCGGCGTTTACGGTTTCATGCAGCAGAAGACGCAGCTGTTGTCCTCTCGTAGCTTTCAGATAATTGCTCGATTATTTTGCCAGAAAGCTTCTGCAGCTGCGTGACATTGAATCTCTCCAGTTTCTCGAAGGAGCCGAGTCGTGAATTAAAGCTCAGCATTCATCAGCGAGCCCGCAGACCTCACCTGACCCTCCAGGTGGCTGCACAGAGGTCTCATTAAGACGATAGTTCGTGGCCCGAAGCCCCAACTGCAACTTTCCATCACGACTTTCTTTATTGGCACGAGCCACCGACACAAAACATCCATTGTTTACTGAGCTCGACAAAGCAGAGACGTGATTATGTGGCTTCAAGTCGTTGTGTATCAAACTAAAAGTGTGTGTGTGTGTCTGTGTGTGTGTGTGTGTGTGTGTGTGTGTGTTAATGGAGAGTTGTGAGGGTTAATGAAGTCCAACTGTGTGTTATTGAGCTCATACAGTGAGGGGCCTTCATCCCCCAGCTGGACCTCGACTCTCTTTCTGTCTCTCTGGCCTGAACAACAGAGTCTGATGCACAAATAAACAAATCAAAGTTGTTGTGCAGCTGCAGTGGGTTCATTGTTACGGCGGCACGGCTCCAAATCAGCCGGCTGCAGGCAACGTGTGACGCATAATCAGCTCAGTATACGGCATGAACTGTACTGTAAAGCAGCTCCGCTTTCTGTCTTCTGTTCGCAGACACCGAGGTTTGCGGGTTCGGTTGGAGGAAGTTCCAGTCTCACTGCTACAAGTACTTCACACACCGCCGGACGTGGGACGCCGCGGAGAGGGAGTGCCGGCTGCACGGCGCCCACCTGGCCAGCATCCTGTCGCAGGAGGAACAGCTGTTTGTCAACCGTAAGTTTAAGATGTGGAATTCAGATCCTACAGAACCGAACAGAACCTCTGAACCGGCAGTGTCCAGTCTAACAGTGAACACAGCAACAGAACCTCTGAACCGGCAGTGTCCAGTCTAACAGTGAACACAGCCACAGAACCTCTGAACCGGCAGTGTCCAGTCTAACAGTGAACACAGCGACAGAACCTCTGAACCGGCAGTGTCCAGTCTAACAGTGAACACAGCGACAGAACCTCTGAACCGGCAGTGTCCAGTCTAACAGTGAACACAGCGACAGAACCTCTGAACCAGCAGTGTCCAGTGTAACAGTGAACACGGCGACAGAACCTCTGAACCAACAGTGTCCAGTCTAACAGTGAACACAGCAGCAGAACCTCTGAACCAGCAGTGTCCAGTCTAACAGTGAACACAGCAACAGAACCTCTGAACCGGCAGTGTCCAGTCTAACAGTGAACACAGCGACAGAACCTCTGAACCGGCAGTGTCCAGTCTAACAGTGAACACAGCGACAGAACCTCTGAACCAGCAGTGTCCAGTCTAACAGTGAACACAGCGACAGAACCTCTGAACCAGCAGTGTCCAGTCTAACAGTGAACACAGCGACAGAACCTCTGAACCGGCAGTGTCCAGTCTAACAGTGAACACAGCAACAGAACCTCTGATCATAAAGTCTGTAAGAACACCTGAAGACGTCTTTGTGTCAGAGTTGGACAGACTTATTTTTTAAGTATTTTGGGGCTCCGTCTGCGTCTGCCTGTAAAAACTTTAAAGGTCAGAGCACTTTCAGAAAGCAGTGTTTGGACAGCGGCCAGTCTCCACTTTAATCCACTGAAGAGTGTTAGTGCGATAAAACAAAGTTTCCACAGAGTCAAAGCGCTGCAGGCGGACATGAGACGGACTCGTTCATCTTCTGCTGTTTGTTTGTTCTCTCTTCATTCAAACTCACTGTTTCTGCCTCTGCAGGTCTGGGAAGTGATTACCAGTGGCTCGGCCTCAACGACAAGATGTTCGAGAGAGACTTCAGATGGACTGACGGCAAACCACTGGTAAGACAGCGTCCTAAACCAGTCTGTGACGTCCCTGCAGACTGTCTAAAACCTGGACGTAGTCTCTGTGACGTCCCTGCAGACTGTCTAAAACCTGGACGTAGTCTCTGTGACCACAGTCTGTCTAAAACCTGGACGTAGTCTCTGTGACGTCCCCGCAGACTGTCTAAAACCTGGACGTAGTCTCTGTGACGTCCCCGCAGACTGTCTAAAACCTGGACATAGTCTCTGTGACGTCCCCGCAGACTGTCTAAAACCTGGACGTAGTCTCTGTGACGTCCCCGCAGACTGTCTAAAACCTGGACGTAGTCTCTGTGACGTCCCCGCAGACTGTCTAAAACCTGGACGTAGTCTCTGTGAAGTCCCCGCAGACTGTCTAAAACCTGGACGTAGTCTCCGCGACGTTCCCACAGACTGTCTAAAACCTGGACGTAGTCTCCGCGACGTCCCCGCAGACTGTCTAAAACCTGGACGTAGTCTCTGTGACGTCCCCGCAGACTGTCTAGAACCTGGACGTAGTCTCTGTGACGTCCCCGCAGACTGTCTAGAACCTGGACGTAGTCTATGTGACGTCCCCGCAGACTGTCTAAAACCTGGACGTAGTCTCTGTGACGTCCTCGCAGACTGTCTAAAACCTGATGTAGTCTCCGTGACGTCCCCTGCAGACTGTCTAAAACCTGGACGTAGTCTCTGTGACGTCCTCGCAGACTGTCTAAAACCTTACGTAGTCTCTGAGACGTCCCCGCAGACTGTCTAAAAGTCTTTGTACCAGGCTGTAAACATGTTTATTTCTGCTGTACAGTTGGACATTTGAACATGGGGACTTATGGAGACTGACCAGCCTTTTTTTCGTCCATACTCTTTTTAAGAATGTTCTTCTTGTTGTTGAACGTTCCTCTTGGAGGGTTTGACTTGTTTCTAATGAAAGGAGGGAACCTCCATCTCTTGTGTTTCTTAGTCACGATGACACACTCTCACACACATCAGCTGTTGAAGCATGTGACCGTGTCGGGCCTGAACTCTGGTCCTGGACGGGTTGGAGGGGGACTCTGTTGTAATGTGTTATCATCAGAAATGAGGCACACCCGTACCGAGGCTCGTGTTTGTCTGCTCAGCAAGCTGCAGCACCACACTGTGCTCCGTCTGTGAACTACATCCACATGTTTGCAATGAGCTCCATCTCCTCATGAGGATAGGTGGAGCAGGATCCAGCCAGCTAATATTACTCCAACAGCCATTATGTCCATAGAGACTCCTGAGCCCAGGGGAGCTCCGGTTCTGGCATGACACCGGCTCCACTTCCCATTAACATGCATGTAAACCTCCTCTTCTACTTTTTCCCAAACACCAGTGGTACAAACACAAACACTGCCTCGGTGCTCTGAGTTCACTAATTTGAGCTAACAGACTGAGCTAACATGAGCTAACAGCAGCTAACAAACTGAGCTAACAGCAGCTAACAGACTGAGCCAACATGAGCTAACAGCAGCTAACTGACTGAGCTAACATGAGCTAACAGCAGCTAACAGACTGAGCCAACATGAGCTAACAGCAGCTAACTGACTGAGCTAACATGAGCTAACAGCAGCTAACAGACTGAGCTAACAGCAGCTAACAGACTGAACTAACATGAGCTAACAGCAGCTAACAGACTGAGCTAACAGCAGCTAACAGACTGAGCTAACATGAGCTAACAGCAGCTAACAGACTGAGCTAACATGAGCTAACAGACTGAGCTAACATGAGCTAACAGCAGCTACAGCTGTCAGCAGTTTACTTCACTGTCCATCATAAACTCTGTAAATCACAGAGAGTTGAGGCGGAGCAGCCGGAGGACATCAGAGGGAAAACCAGAAAACATTTCCTCCATAAAATATGATCCAGTTTCACCAGAATCACTGAAATAGTTGCTGCTGTGTGACTTAGTGCCGTAAAGCGTTACGTACTTCTCCCGACCCGGAGCCCAAAGTTACATAGTGTGAGAACAGACGTACGAATGACAGAGACACAGTTCACCTGATCACAGGTCAGTGTGGGTCAACACACACTTTAAATCAGACATTTGTGTTTCACAGCAATATGACCACTGGAGGCCGAACCAGCCGGACAGCTTCTTCCAGTCTGGAGAGGACTGTGTGGTGATGATCTGGCATGAAGGAGGACAGTGGAACGACGTGCCCTGCAACTATCACCTGACCTTCACCTGCAAAAAGGGAACAGGTACGTCCACGAATACACACTGCACACATAAGGTGATAGTATGTGTTCCCAGGTTGTTGTGGCGCCCCCAAGTGGCCAAAAAACCCAATTAATGTAAGCTTAAACATCTCACAGTGAAGTCTCTGTTTCCTACCGGCAGTCTCGTGTGGGCAGCCTCCTGTGGTGAAGGATGCTCGAGTCTTTGGCGCCATGAAGCCTCGCTACGAGATCAACTCCCTGCTCCGCTATCACTGTAAACAGGGCTTCATCCAGAGACACACCCCCACCATACGCTGCCGGGCCAACGGCCAATGGGACACCCCGAAAGTCACCTGTACAAGCCGTGAGTAATGATTGTCTGAGGTGCTTTGGATCAGGATCACGTGGTTTCACGTCTTTTAACGGTCTTTTTCCCATCGTGTCTTCTCAGCCGCAACCTACCACAAGTCGTTCACGCTCCGGCGCCGCAACAACCAGAACAACGAGCAACAGAACCGGCACTACAACCACCACGTGCACCACGACAAGGGTCATCAGAAACGCTATCAAAACCAAGAGCAACAGCAAGGTTACGACATCCTGCAGAACATCTGGGAGTCTTCCCAGAGTCAGGTCCAGCAGCTGGAGAGGAAGAAGAGGCATCAGGAGGTCCAAACACACGACGAGGATGAGATGAGACACTGACGGGGTTTGTGGTGGTTGTAAATCAGATTAGCAGACTGGCTATGTCGGTCCAGAGGCATCGATAGACAGAAAGATGCACTGAGCTGTCTATCAATGGCTCTCAACAGGACCAGGGGCAGCGCGTTGTCCAAAAAACACTCCAGAACCGAAACACTCGTGAGAATTTAGTTTGATTTGTAAAGTTAGCTCGGTGCTGTAAATCAACAGGAAGAGCCTCCGCGGCTTCACTGTGCGACTCCTAATGCGCCACACGAGTGCTCCGTGAGTCACCGCTGTGTTCCCGTCGTCCGGATCTGAACACGGCCCGTCAAACACAGCTGCCGTCTTCTTTCAAAGGTACGCAGTGGAGTTTTTATTGTAAACAAACATTTACCTTCATTTGAATCATGAAGTTTGGGCACGGAGACTCTCGGAGGGAACTTCACGACCTGCAAGGCGACGGTCACGTAACCGACAGAGATAGCAAAGATACTTACGTTACATTTGTGTTTGCATGAACTCATCAGTGGACGGTCATCTCTTAGTCTACTTTTGGAGATTATAGGAAGCACGAGGAACCCTGCATGTGAATGTTAGATATGATAGTGCATGGAAGCTGTAGGATTTTAAATAAAGGTGAGAGAAATCCTGTCGGTACCTGAACAGCGTGGACTAGGTTTTCTGCATCCGCTTCAGACACGATGCGTCTGATTTATGCGATGTTACGTAGGCGAAAGAAAGCAGTCCTCGAAATTTGTTTAACGTCGACGTTAAAGGACAAATCCTGATCAAAAAGGCGGCCAGGGGGATCCCGTCTAAAGTAACTAAGTCTCTAGAAAGAGTTTCTGAGGTGTTTGGGTCCAATTACAAGAACTCAGAATCAGAAAGTTGCAGGTCGTCCAATTTTAGTTCATCTTAAATATATAAATATAATTGGGTAACGACGACAGTTAATGCAGCGATTCCTAATAATGTTCCCTGAAGGAAGCGTATAGAAGCTGGTCCTAGCACAGAACCTTGTAGATTAACGAGTGTTGCTGTTACTCTTTCTCATTTTTCACCTTCTCACGTCGTATTCACAGATGTCGCTCCTTCTCCTGCTTCACTCTAAAGCTCTCTCGGCCACCACGGCGTGAAATCAGGTCGACGTTTCTCTCCAAAAGTTGATTTAGTTTTTTTATTATTTCCCGCCTGATTTGTTCTCCGTACGACCCCACATAGAACGCCTAACCGGTCGTAGCGTCTCACTTGAGAGTCTCCTATTCGCAAGCACTCACTCTTAAAGATTTACTACAGTCCTAAACTCCACGGCGTACCTTTGAGTTTGGGCAAACATGGCACATACGAAGCAGCAGCGTGACGTTCAGTCTCACCTGTGGGTTGCAGCGGTACACAGATATCACGGTATATGCCGTGATAAATTGATTTTACCATGTTGAAAAGTTTTAATCTGGGGCAACTGGACTCGGTTGTAGATTTATGAAGATGTTTCACGTCGTCACGTGAACGTCCTGTTTATATATTATCACGTAAAACTGATGTAGTTATATGTTTCTGTAGTTTAAGGTTCATTTAACTCATAATAATAATAATTGTGTACCGTGATATTTCCCGGAGACGTTACTCGTACCGTTGCAACCCTAACCGCCAAGACACATAATTCACTGACACGTTTTTCCAGGAAGCTTTGAGGATTTTCAAAATAAAAGCATGAATTCATCACTTTAAGTTATTACCATAACATTTGTTTTTGTTTTTTTCCTGGCCGTGTAGATTTTTGTACAAAATGTTGAGAAAAGTTTTTTTTTTTTTTTTTTACGGGAGATTTAAAGGGCAACACACACACACACACAGCTGAGGAGGAGATTATTATGAGTGTGTGTGTGTTATTAATCATAGGATATATAATATAGATACTATAAGAAGCCATATGAATTTAACTTATTGTATACTTTCAAACTATGAATGGACTGTGATATTAAATAAAGGTTTCTGTTGATGATGACTTCCTGTTGCTGTGATCATGTCGTGCATGTTCTCTGCATGTGACGGATCCGTCACCAAAAGATGTGATGATAGATAAATAAATAAATAAATAAATAAACGTTGTGGTTCACGGCTCGACAGATCTGGGATCTGTGTTTTTAATCCAACCAATAAGGGAATGTGAAAAATGTGCAGAGACGACTTTGTTTTGTGATTTGAGCTTCTTCTTCCTCCTCTTCATGTTTTCATACATTTTATATATTTCTGTTTGTATATGCTTTTGTCCCTCCATGTTGGTTTGATGGAGTTCACTGTATCGATGTTTCTTTGTCATTGTCAGCTGCGTGTGCAATAATAGGAACTCTTATAACACCGCCTGTGTTTGTGTAGTTTTATTTTACACCACCAGGTGTCACTGTGCCGCTGATGTTCAAAGCTCTGAAGCTTCAGTAACAGAAACTGCAGTTCCTCTAACGTCCACTTGAGGCTGGCTCCAGAAGTGAGTCAGTCTCCATAAGTCCCCATGTCCAAATGTCCAACTTCACAGCAGAAATAAACATGTTTACAGCCTGGTACAAAAAACAGTTTTGGTCTCTGTAGCTAATTTCCCCGTTCATGACAACTGTACTGAGGGTGAATTTATATACAACTCACCTGTTCACATTATATTAAGGCTTAAAGTTATGCAGGATAAAGAGCGGGGACGCTTTGATTGACAGGTGGGACGTCACAGAGACAACATCCAGGTTTTAGACAGTCTGTGGGGACGTCACGGAGACTACGTCCAGGTTTTAGACAGTCTGCGAGGACGTCACGGAGACTACGTCCAGGTTTTAGACAGTCTGCGAGGACGTCACGGAGACTACGTCCAGGTTTTAGACAGTCTGCGGGGACGTCACGGAGACTACGTCCAGGTTTTAGACAGTCTGCGGGGACGTCTCAGAGACTACGTCCAGGTTTTAGACAGTCTGCGGGGACGTCACGGAGACTACGTCCAGGTTTTAGACAGTCTGCGGGGATGTCACGGAGACTACGTCCAGGTTTTAGACAGTCTGCGGGGACTTCACGGAGACTAGGTCCAGGTTTTAGACAGTCTGCGGGGACGTCACGGAGACTACGTCCAGGTTTTAGTCTTTGGTGATTTTAAGATTAGTGAAGAGGCGGGGAAGACAGGACTGCTAACACTACATATTTTAATATAATGTGAACAGGTGAGTTGTATATAAATTCACCCTCAGTACAGTTGTCATGAACGGGGAAATTAGCTACAGAGACCAAAACTGTTTTTTGTACCAGGCTGTAAACATGTTTATTTCTGCTGTGAAGTTGGACATTTGGACATGGGGACTTATGTAGACTGACTCACTTCTGGAGCCAGCCTCAGGTGGACGTTAGAGGAACTGCAGCCACGGAGGTTGCCGCTTGGTTTTAATACACAATATGAGTGGTTGCGTGAAAAAAGATAAACTTTCACGTTTGTAACCATGAATGGTCTCGGTGTTTCAGCATTACTCCATCACAGAGGAACTACACCTGGCAGCCTCCGACCAACAGCCGTCGCCTCCGGCCGGCACGACTTTTATTTTTCTTTGTGCGTCCGCTCATCAGTCGTCATGACGTGTTTGCGATAAGCGGTGAACTCCATGAGCCCTGTGTGAAGACACGGAGGCAGACTCGTGGTTTATGTACTGATTTATTTTCGGGTCCCTAAAGTTTCCTCGTACGCTGCAGAGATCAACGAAGAGCAAACGTTGGTCGGATTATACAGAAAATAAAAGATTTAAAGTTTGTTCAGATCTTTGAAGGAACAGTTTGACGTGAGACGAGAAGCTCCATACGTTACGTTAGCTTCAGTTAGCCTATCTAAAGTTAGCACCTCTAAAGCTCGCTGATCAACGTCTCTTAGTTTAACCCACACGTCAGCTTCAGAGCTAACCTGCTGCTAACTGTCGCTTTAACGGACAATCGTCACGTTAAACATTGTTTCTTTAATCCGTATTTATTTGAAGCTTCCCGAAGTGTCAAACTATTCCTTTTACAAACTGCAGAAACGTTTACAACGACTGAAAATAAGACAAATTAAAAGAAACTTCACAGCTGCTGTTCTGTAAAATCAACATTTTATTTCCCACGTTAGTCGAGTCGTTGCTGAAAGTTGTTTCCATGAGTCTGTCCAGCAGTTCTTCGGTGATAAGTGGAGCCAAGCAAAGCTAACGCAGCACCAGGCCCGAGTGGATGACCTAAACCGGCGTCCGGTGCCAGCTGGTGCCGTGTACGGCGAGCTTACACTCGATCAATGTGCACCGTTTACTCTGATACCCTTACATGGAAGAAGCCCTCGGTGCCTCCACGCAGGAATCATTGGTATTTTGCATGTATTGTATTTCTGTCTGGTTCTGCAGGCCCGCCGGGTCCGATCTGTGCCTCGGAGCTCAGATATGAAGCCGGACGCTGCCAGGAAAACCTCAGCTCAGCACGGACCGCGTTACGTCACAGGCGTTTTTGTCACGTCACAGATTTTGGTCTAAATTTAGTCTCGAAGCTTTAGTCTCAGTTTCATCGAGTTGTCATGGAGGTTAAAGGAGATGACGAGATGTGACAAGATGTTTCAACTTGAGCCAAAAAAAAAATCACATATCGAGCGACTGGAGGAGAAACGACTAAAGCTTCTGTTGAGTTTGGAGTTCGTTCAGCTAACGTCTGTAACATCGTCTCATCGTCGTCACGTCTTTGTAACGTTTGTGTCTTCGGACAGAACGCAGAGCGACTTCTGGAGGTTGTGCGATTGCGTAGAAAGTCTGTGAAAAGATGCATCGATTGAAAACTTGGAAGTGATGCTGGAAATGTTTCAGCCTTTGCACAAATCTCGTAGCTCTGAAACAGCTTCCTAACGTACAGCGACGAGGTTTGGACTTCGCTCAGAAGATGAATTGAACAGAAACGCGTCTGTTGCTGGCTGGAAAAACACAAAAAGGTGTTTTCGTCATAGTCGTCGTCACAGATTACGGTTTAGCTTCAGTCTCGACGCTTTAGTCTCAGTTCAATCAGCTCGGTTTTGTCTCTTTAGACAGAATTTGGACGAAATTTTAGATGTCCATGTGTCTGTTTCTAAATAGCTCACAGCTATCGTCGGTACTGTCAGTACGTCGGCTGTTTGGGTCCTGCGGTCGAATCGAAAGTTCCCTTTCTGTCCATGAGGCTACAGGCGTCGGCCTTCTTTGATATGTAGTCAAAGCAGATCGTAATGATTCACACACGCTCAATGAGCCCGACTTTAAATGTCGGTTCGTTGGACGTCGTCACATAAATTTGAAAGGTTTGCGTCGGGAAACCAAACAGGTTGGCGGAGCTAACTCGTTCGACTTTAAGAAACTACAGTATTTGTATCAAAAATAGCAGTTTATCAAGGCGCTGGATAGATATCGTGTGCAGATCTCGTAGAAGCGAAGTCATGCTCTGAAGCCAAACGTCTGCAGCCGGGCATTTTCTATTGCTGCGTAAGGCGAGCTAATGTTTGCCTCTTGTCCTCCTGTAGGCGTCTTCTACGTGTTCAGTGCAAAAAAATGTAATTTTCTCTTATTTAGTACTTGTGGATTTTTGTATTTTGTTCCACTGTCATGTCATGTTTCATGTAAACCAAAGAGACTCGGATAGTTTGGCCAAAGACAAAAGAAAATGTAAATATTTCTACAGTATATCAAAAACAGAAATACATTTCTAGATAATAACATCCTACATACTTATAAAACATAAACAATGCTAACAGTTGGGTTCCTTGTTCATTTTTTTTGGCGATGACTCGATGATGTTTGGTCCAACACATTCGTATAAAAACATAAAATACTGGACGGTATGATGAAGTACAAAGTACCAGTCGTAGCACCTTGTTTAGTGTGGACAGCAAAGATCGCTTTAGTTGTGCTAGGCTTGTGTTTCCTACCTGACGAGTTATCACAGGATTTATTTTTCTTTGCGTGTTTCGTGGCGTCGTCGCCGTCGCTTCAGGTTCTTGAACAAAATCGAGATTTGAAGTGTCCGTACGGAACCTCGCGGGAGCTGTCCTCGGTTCAGACGGTTTCTTGTTTGTATGACGTGTATGGGTGTAGCTGTGATGTCCTCCACCCCTCACCCACCCTCACCCACCCTCACTGATTAAATTACATGAACCTTAAATATGTGTAAACGCTTGCTCGTGTCGAGTGTCAGGTCCCAGATTACAAAGCAACAACATGACTCGTCTTAAGGTTTCCAACAAATAAAGCGTCACAGTTTGAATGTGTTTGTTCAGACTTCCTGTGTGTCTTTGTCCCGCCACTAGTGTGTTCACCAGTGTGTGTGTGTGTGTGTGTGTGTGTGTGTGTGTGTGCATGCTGATGTGTGTGTGTGTGTGTTGTTTGCAGCTCAGTTGTGGCCCTTGAAGCAGTACACTCCGTACAGCTTGTGCTTCTTGTCGGGGAAGCCGTGGAACCTCACGGCGGCCTCCGTGGGGCTGCAGCGCCGGCGTGGGCGGGAGATGGGATAACGGACGCTGCCGTCGGCCAACCAGCCGGCATCGCAGCGGTCGTAGCCGTGCAGCTTCCAGGCGGCGTACATCTGGCCGACTTTGGCGATCTGGGCGCCGTCTTTCTGGCACGCCCTCACCGCCTCGTCGTAGGTCAACTTAGAGGGGTGGATCAGGTAGTAGAACCGACCTGGGAAGAGGGCGTGAAGATGCTACATTATATCTCTACATACGTCCATGTTTTCAGTATTTTCAGGTATTCTTCTCGGTATTTCAGAGATAGCTTTAGCCTAATGCTAAAGTAGCTCACGGCTAATTAACTGCTGCTAACTGAGTCTCCCGTTAGCATGCTAACAGAACCGCTAAAGCTAATATAATAAAGCTAACACAGCTAACACCGAGGATCCAGTTGGTTTGGTTAGCTAGTGCTAATGTAGCTAACTGCTAACCTCGCTGGTTTAGGAAAAATGCTAACATAGCTAACTGCTAATAAAGGCTAATGTTGTCGATTTAGCTAGTTTGAGATAAAGCTCATGTAGCTGACTCTTGCTAACATTAGCTATCCTGGTTAGCTTGGATGTAAAGCTAACTTTAGCTTATTCAGAGATAAATGCTAATGAGCGGTCTTGGAGCCGATGCTAATGTAATGCTGATATTAATTAACTCTTTGGATCCAGTTGGTTTGGAGCTAGTGCTAATGTAGCTAACTGCTAACCTAGCTGGTTTAGGAAAAAGGCTAACATAGCTAACTGTTAATATAAGCTAATGTTGTCAATTTCGCTAGTTTGAGATAAAGCTAATGTAGCTGACTCTTGCTAACATTAGCTATCTTAGTTAGCTTGGATCAGTTGGTTTGGAGCTAGTGCTAATGTAGCTACCTGCTAATATAAGTTATGGACCTCATTATTTTTGGGAAAATGCTAACATAGCTAACTGAAAATATAAGCTAATGTTGTAAATTTAGCTAGTGCTAATGTAGCTAACTGCTAACATGTAGAAATTGCTAAGTAGTGAGCCGCTAACTGTGGTTAGCTCGGTTAGCCGTGTAGCTAACTGAAACCACCTTGGCAGGCGACTGTATTCCCTGTTAGGCCGGACCAGAGGTTCTGTTTGGTTCCGTGTCCGGCACTGACCCCAGGTTGTAACACACACTGCTTGTCAAACACACACACACACACACACACACACCTTTGTAGTGTGAGGTGAAGCAGAACACGTCGTAGTGGTTCTTGTCCTTGTCTCTCAGTCCATAGTTGCGGACGCCCGGCACCGTGTTCTTCCCTCCGCAGGGTTCTCTCGGGGTGGTGATGGGATACTGGACCGTGCCGTCGCTCAGCCATCCAGCGTTGCACCAGTCCAGCTTTCCTCGCCACGCCTCGTACAGCTGATCAAAGGACGCCACGATGGCGTCCTGGTCCCGACACGCCCGCTCGCCGTCGTAGAAATTCAGGTTGTAGCGACCCAGGCGGGGGAAGTAGGGGAAGACGACGCCTGCACGGAGAGGTGGAGAAACAGATGACCTGCAGTTAGGAGACAGATGGAGGATCCCTCCTGTGGGCTTTGTGTTCGATCCCCGTTATTTAACCTAACGAACGAAAGCACGTCTCGCTGTGTAAGCACAGCTGCTTCCCGGTCAGGCCGGTGCCAGCGCTCCTGGCTTCAGGCAGTAAAGGCTGACACCTCTGGCTGCTCTGACACTGACGTACACGATGCTTACACGACTTTCCCCGAGGCGGTCGCTGCTCACGCTGTTAAATTTAGCCTGACTGCAGCCTCATTTAACAGACTTTGTAAAGAGTCAGCTGATTTTTACCTTCCAGGTCGAGAGACACCACCACCGTTCCGTCTTCTAGCCCGTCGATAACTTCACATTTGTATCTCCCGTAATCCTCCAGGGTGATTTCTGTGATGACCAGGGAGGCGTCCATCGGGGAGGAACCTTGGAGGTGGACGCGTCCGTGGAAACTGCCGTAACTCCTTTTGTGATAATCCATGGCGACAAAAACGTCCACCTGGAAGAAGACGGAGAAGAGTTTAGGACCAAAAACATGTTGATCAATGCAGCAGCATGAAAACACGACACTATACGTTAACGTTATGGACTTCTACAGTCGGCCTTAACGTGTACGCGTATCTGGATGGACTTCCTTGTGCCGTTCTTGCTGCTGGATCTGGAGGGCCGAAGCTGGGGTTCAGTCCGCGGAGCTATCGTGGCTCAGGAGGTAAAGCGGGTCGTCCACTAATCAGATGTACGATGCTGAACCCCAAATCACTCCCGAAGGAACCATTACGGCGAATGATTCGCTACTAATTACCACCTTGCATCAACGATGCACTGATGGCATTAACCTACTACAGTCTAGTCTACAAGCTACCTGTTTAAACACACCTGATACACCTACTCGGTTGTTTGTGTGTTTCCAAGTCAGGACTTCCCCCCTCCCAGGTTGCAATACAGTCATAAACTTGTGTTTCGATTGTTGTTGTCCGGCATGCTGCCTTTAACTAGTCGTCCCATATTTCAACCTGATGTACGTCGTGCTTTGTTCACGATACTGTTGGTGCGACCCGTTGAAAATAACGGGCCTTTGCCACGTTGTACTGCTGAGAGTTTAATGTGGGTACCCTTTGTGACGGTCGGCCTTGAGTGTTGCTGGTTGGCACAGATGGTGCGATCTATAGTTGAAATGAAATGAATGTTGACCTCTTTCAGGTAGTCTGAGGTCAGCTTGGTCCACTTGATCCTCATCTTGCGATTCGGTGCCATTGATTGGTCCCTTTGGATCTTGCATGGTAAAGTAGCGTTCCCGCCTCGCCTCGACACCACCTTCAACTGTTCTGCCGACACCGACAGTCGAGGGCCGTTCTCTGAAACGCAGCGACACAAAAACAGAAAACAACGTAATGAACGAATCAGCTGTCTGAACGTAAACTCTGGTTCTGTTCAGTATTTTACCGGGCTCAGCTGAGTAGCACCTAGCATCGAGTAAATGTATCATGAAGTCTGTAAATCAGCTCGGTACTGTAACGCTTTATAAAATCATATTGACAATGAATTTTCATTTTTATTGCTGTATCGTGTCAAATGATGAAATCTGGATTCAAATCACTTAGTTACCTGTTAAATTAAAGAGTCGTTACGCATTGTCTGTTTTCATCTTCAAACGACAAAATTAAAAATGAACTTTGTGTTTTACTGAGGCACGTCGAACAAATGAACTTTACCCGACTAACAAAGTGTTTCAGTCCGTCACGTGTTTCTTATTAAATATGGATGTTTTCACATTTATCAGAATAATCAGGTCTGAACCTTTTAATAGAAGAACCAACACGTATGAGAGCTGAGCTAATTTGCTAACAATAGCTAACAAACTGAGCTAACAATAGCTAACAAACTGAGCTAACATGAGCTAACAGCAGCTAACAAACGGAGCTAACAGCGGCTAACAAACGGAGCTAACATGAGCTAACAACAACTAACAAACTGAGCTAACATGAGCTAACAGCAGCTAACAAACTGAGCTAACATTAGCTAACAGCAGCTAACAAACTGAGCTAACATTAGCTAACAAACTGAGCTAACATTAGCTAACAGCGGCTAACAAACTGAGCTAACAGCAGCTAACAAACGGAGCTAACATGAGCTAACAGTAGCTAACAAACGGAGCTAACAGGAGCTAACAAACTAAGCTAACATGAGCTAACAAACTGAGCTAACATGAGCTAACAGCAGCTAACAAACGGAGCTAACATTAGCTAACAGCAGCTAACATGAGCTAACAGCAGCTAACAAACGGAGCTAACATGAGCTAACATGAGTTAACAGCAGCTAACAAACTGAGCTAACAGCAGCTAACAAACTGAGCTAACAGCAGCTAACAAACGGAGCTAACATTAGCTAACAGCAGCTAACATGAGCTAACAGCAGCTAACAAACGGAGCTAACATTAGCTAACAGCAGCTAACATGAGCTAACAGCAGCTAACAAACGGAACTAACATTAGCTAACAGCAGCTAACATGAGCTAACAGCAGCTAACAAACTGAGCTAACATGAGCTAACAGCAGCTTATTACAGTCACTCAAAGTGACTCGAATGTCTCTAATCTTTCTGGGGTCAAAGGTCAAAATGAAAGCATCCCAACCAATAGAAACCAGGAAAGCTGCGACCTCCGCCTCATTAGACTCATTAGTGATGCTCACGTGTTGCTTAGCTCATTAAAGTGTGTGTGCACGGCTAACTTTGAGATGAATCCTGATGGTTCGACGTGTTCGAACAAACTTTCCTCACCTGACGAGATAACTCTAATCTGACCGCCCACACATAGCAGCGCTATCAGCGAGCCACGACGAGCTGACAGTGAGGAAACAGACGACGCTGCAGAGTCGTGAGTGTCGTGAACGAAACTCAGAGAAGGACGCCGGCTCCGATTCTCCGACACTCACCTGTCACATAGATGGTCCTGGAGTGCTCCAGCTCCGGATACAGAGTGTCCAAGTCATTGTCGGCCACGCTCAGTGAAAGCAAAGCACAGATCAGCACAGGAATCATCTTCACGCGCCGAAAACTGGAGGTCTGATCACTGCGGAGACACACAGAGACATTAGAGTGAAGCTAAACACATAGAGAGAGGGGGAAGTCATGCAGCTCAGTGCTCCTATCTGCACTGCACCACCCTCCAAGAGGCTGCATCCTCCGTCACTGCAGACGGAAAGCACAAACTCAAGATGTCAGATCCTCGTGCTGAAGTTCTCAGAGGCTGTGTCGGAATCAGAGAAGCCGATCGCAAAAAGGTCGCCCGCCAAATCGCCCTCAAGCTTCACGCCGCAGAGGTCGACACGAGAGCACAGGCATGGATGTGAGGGTGGAGCGGGTGGAGAGGGTGCTACGTACTGTGCAGTAAATATTCCCTTGTCATCCAGCAGAGTGAGGCAGCTGCATGTCCCGGTGACACTGACAGTCCACAACTTCAGAGGGAGACTGTGGACACGGTGCAGCGCCACCCCCACCTACACCACCACCCCCACCACATCAGGCTTCATTCACACACACACACACACACACTGCAGCCCATCCTCTACACACTCACCCCAAAAAAGGGATTCACCGTTTCACTTCCACTTTTTACCGTTTTTATGGAAGTGAAATGATGCAGCAGCAGCAGCTGATATCAGTGCCTAGTCCAGCAGCAGTCAGCCCAGCTCGGCGTCTGTCTTTCAGCCTTTTATTTCACCAAGCTCTCACCAACCACTAAAAGTCAGTCCCACATTTACTCTTGTCCGGCGGCTTCTTGCTCGCTCACTCTCTCCTTTTCTCTTCTTAGCTTCCTCCGTCAGCGTCCTCTTCACTCTCTTCTCCTCTGCCATCATGTCCATAGAGGCTGCTGAGCCTGGTTAAATTGTCTAGCTCCCATTCTGGCACGACACCGGCTCTACTCCCTGTCAACATTTGCCCGAGCCCAGCTAACAAACTGAGCTAACATGAGCTAACAGCAGCTAACAAACTCAGCTAACATGAGCTAACAGCAGCTAACAAACTGAGCTAACATGAGCTAACAGCAGCTAACAAACTCAGCTAACATGAGCTAACAGCAGCTAACAAACTCAGTTAACAGCAGCTAACAAACTCAGCTAACATGAGCTAACAGCAGCTAACAAACTCAGCTAACAAACTGAGCTAACAGCGGCTAACAAACTCAGCTAACATGAGCTAACAGCGGCTAACAAACTCAGCTAACATGAGCTAACAGCGGCTAACAAACTCAGCTAACATGAGCTAACAGCGGCTAACAAACTCAGCTAACATGAGCTAACAGCAGCTAACAAACTCAGCTAACATGAGCTAACACCGGCTAACAAACTCAGCTAACATGAGCTAACAGCAGCTAACAAACTCAGCTAACAAACTGAGCTAACAGCGGCTAACAAACTCAGCTAACATGAGCTAACAGCGGCTAACAAACTCAGCTAACATGAGCTAACAGCGGCTAACAAACTCAGCTAACATGAGCTAACAGCAGCTAACAAACTCAGCTAACATGAGCTAACAGCGGCTAACAAACTCAGCTAACATGAGCTAACAAACTGACTAGTTACTCGTTACATATTGATATTATTCATTGATGCTCCTGATTGTTTTCAGCTCTAATTTTAATTTTGCAGCTTTGAGCTTCCGTAGTGTTTCTTTGTGTGTGTGTGTGTGTGTGTGTGTGTGTGTGTGTGTCATTTGGATTGATTCCCCTCCACCCTTATCTTCATTCACTCCATCCCAAACTGCTGATGCGCCGGCCCCCTCTGCCAGGTGGAGCTCCTGCAGTCAGCAGAATAACTCTGCAGCACACACACACACACACACACACACACACACACACTGTGCCAGTTACACACACATCACTTATTACCCCTCCCTGCCTGAAAATAATCATTACGTATACCGGGACAGGACGAGGGGGGTGGAGGGGGTGGATGGATGGGTGGAGGGGGGTTTGCAGTGGAGACATGTCCTTTTTTTTAACTTTGAGTCTGCAGGACGAGGCGAGCAGGTGATGTGTGAAATGAGAAGAGAGGCGAGAGCTGAGAGGACTCTGCAGCAGCAGAGATGATGCAGCGAGGGCGGAGAGGGTGGAGGCTCAGGCTCCAACAGGCTCCATCAGTGGTGAAAGTACACTATAAAAACACAAAACTGGCAGCTATAAATTTACCGTAATACACAGGGTAAAAAGTTACAGTGTAACTTTTCCCAATATTACGGTAAAATGATGTTGTTGATTACAGTAAAAATCAAATGAAAATGTTGTATCAAATAAAGGCTTTGCTATGAAATATTACAGTGTTTTACTGTACAAATGAAAAGTTTCTAATAGAAATATACTTCCTCCACCTTCAGCTGTTTATGACAGAGAACTTACACATGGCTGAGACATCATCACACACACACACACACACACACACACACACACATTCCCCATTCACCTGTGTGGAGGGTAAACAAGGCCACGGCTTTATAGGCCAGGTGTGTGTGTGTGTGTGTGTGTGTGTGTGTGTGTGTTTGTCCTCAGACATCATGTTGATGGTTCCTCTCAGGTTTGAGGACAGTTTGTGTCTGCAGAGAACACGTGACGCTCTCATGACCCGCAGAAGTTATCATGGTTAGTTATACTGGACGGACGACGTACACACCCACACTGACCTGTGATCAGCTGAACGGTGTCTCTGTCATTCGTACGTCTGTTCTCACACTATGTAACTTTGGGCTCCGGGTCGGGAGAAGTACGTAACGCTTTACGGCACTAAGTCACACAGCAGCAACTATTTCAGTGATTCTGGTGAAACTGGATCATATTTTATGGAGGAAATGTTTTCTGGTTTTCCCTCTGATGTCCTCCGGCTGCTCCGCCTCAACTCTCTGTGATTTACAGAGTTTATGATGGACAGTGAAGTAAACTGCTGACAGCTGTAGCTGCTGTTAGCTCATGTTAGCTCAGTCTGTTAGCTGCTGTTAGCTCATGTTAGCTCAGTCTGTTAGCTGCTGTTAGCTCAGTTTGGTAGCTGCTGTTAGCTCATGTTAGCTCAGTCTGTTAGCTGCTGTTAGCTCAGTCTGTTAGCTGCTGTTAGCTCATGTTAGCTCAGTCTGTTAGCTGCTGTTTGCTCATGTTAGCTCAGTCTGTTAGCTGCTGTTTGCTAATGTTAGCTCAGTCTGTTAGCTGCTGTTAGCTCATGTTAGCTCAGTCTGTTAGCTGCTGTTAGCTCATGATAGCTCAGTTTGGTTTGTTAGCTGCTGTTAGCTCAGTTTGTTAGCTGCTGTTAGCTCATGTTAGCTCAGTTTGTTAGCTGCTGTTAGCTCATGTTAGCTCAGTCTGTTAGCTGCTGTTAGCTCATATTAGCTCAGTTTGTTAGCTGCTATTAGCTCATGTTAGCTCAGTTGGTTAGCCCAGACTGTGAGCTCAGAGCACCGGGGGAGTGTTAATGTTTGTACCACTGTGCTGGTGTCGTGCCAGAACCAGAGCTGGGCGAGCGGGCAATGTAAGCATACTCAGCCGCCTCTATGGACATAATGGCAGAGGAGAAGAGAGCGAAGAGGACGATGTAATATTAGCTGGCTGCTATGTCTGCTCATGTTTGGCTGTTAGCAAAGTTGTCGACTTGCTAGTTTTTGATCATCAGTAATGTAATCAGAGTAAATACTCGAACACTGACTGAAACAAACATGTTCCTGATCTGGGATGAGATCAGACTCACTGATTGGATCTGAAGCAGTGTTTTGTCCCAGAGTGGGTCTCCTCCCAGTCCCTGATTGTTGGGAGTCACTGAGATGCCAAGCGAGGGGCCGCAGCACGCCAAAACAAACACATGCACTCATACACACTCTGTGGTGAGGGAGCTTTATTTTGAAAAGCCAGCAGTGTGTGTGTGTGTGTGTGTGTGTGTGTGTGTGTGTGTGTGTGTGTGTGTGAGAGCATTTGGCAGCTAAAAGTGTAAATAAACATCAAATAGAAGAAATAGTTCTATGATGACAATTTTCTGGCAAACTCTGTTTTAACTTTGGAGAAATCGGTCCGTTTCTTTTAGCCATGCTAGCGGCGCCAGTAGCTCATTGGACCGGTTACAACAAAATCTGCCATCGTCAAAGTTAAAGTGACACAAAGAAGACAAATATCAGCGTCCACGCTCTTAACCCTGCATAACTTTAAGCCTTAATATAATGTGAACAGGTGAGTTGTATATAAATTCACCCTCAGTACAGTTGTCATGAACGGGGAAATTAGCTACAGAGACCAAAACTGTTTTTTGTACCAGGCTGTAAACATGTTTATTTCTGCTGTGAAGTTGGACATTTGGACATGGGGACTTATGGAGACTGACTCACTTCTGGAGCCAGCCTCAGGTGGACGTTAGAGGAACTGCAGGTTTTTGAGAGGTTGATGCTTGAACCAGAAAGGCAACTTTTATATGGAGGACGGCAACTGCCAAAATCTAGGAATCAAAATGAAATGCACCAAAACAACGTTTGTTTACATTTATATGACTTCTTTATTTTGGGCGCTCTTTGTCCTCCACAGTCTCCATGGCTTTGTAATGATGCAGCTGCTCTCCAACATGTTGGAGGATCAAGTCTTTGAACGTCGCACTTTGACAGTTACGAGGAGAGAACAAAGCTCTCGAGTTAAAGAAACAAAGACGTGACTCACTCAGGTTTCCAGTCCATGTTTGGACACTTTGTTTTCGTCTTCCATTAAATGTTTCGTTAAGTCTGAGAAGAAAAACCTGCCGTCATCAGGATTATCTCCACTGAGACAGCGCTGTAGAGTTGCATTGAGGGAAATGTTTTTAGAGCTTTACCGTTTATTGGACGACTCAAAAGTCAAGACAGACTGGACGTAGTCTCTGAGACGTCCCTGCAGACTGTCTAAAACCTGGACGTAGTCTCTGTGACGTCCCCGCAGACTGTCTAAAACCTGGACGTAGTCTCTGAGACGTCCCTGCAGACTGTCTAAAACCTGGACGTAGTCTCTGTGACGTCCCCGCAGACTGTCTAAAACCTGGACGTAGTCTCTGTGACGTCCCCACAGACTGTCTAAAACCTGGACGTAGTCTCTGTGACGTCCCCGCAGACTGTCTAAAACCTGGACGTAGTCTCCGTGACGTCTCCGCAGACTGTCTAAAACCTGGACGTAGTCTCCGTGACGTCCCTGCAGACTGTCTAAAACCTGGACGTAGTCTCTGAGACGTCCCCACAGACTGTCTAAAACCTGGACGTAGTCTCTGAGACGTCCCCACAGACTGTCTAAAACCTGGACGTAGTCTCCGTGACGTCCCCACAGACTGTCTAAAACCTGGACGTCCCTATCTGACTGTTTTTACAGGAAAGGAAGAGGAAGTAAACAGGACTGCACTTCCTGCTGATTGCTCAGACAAACAGCTGGTCCTCTTCCTCTTCCAGTCTCAGGTGTTCTGTCATGTTGCAGACGCTGTCACGCCTCCTTGGAAACCATCCTGATGTAATAAGTGTTGTTGTGATGTGATGCATGAATCTGCTGGCACTTCTTCTTTGAAATGTCTCGCAGGTTCCTGTAAAGAGTCACACCTGCTCTGCTGTTTTTCTTAGAGAGCCAATCAGTGCCAAGAACACACACCTACGACACGCCACCACGCCACCTGCAGCAGCCTGGCCTGGTCCCAGATCAGACCTCTGATACGATACCAAACACTGAACCTTTAACGTCAAACATAAAGATGCTGCCACATGATTCAGTTTGTGGAACAGCTGACACAGAGAAGCTTCCTTCAGATGGAAAACAAAGAGAGGACTGACGAGCAGAGAAACTTTACAAATGTCTCCCAGTGAACACGTGAACATCTGCTCTGCACACTCATGTCCTCACACTTACTCCAACTCCTCATGCTCGCTCACATCATACAAACTGAAGCCAGCAGTCAGGAGCTCAGATCTTCTACAACAAACTTAGACTTACTGATGCTTTAATGTGTTAAAGGTTCAGTGTGTCACATTTACAGGGCTACTCGTGGTCGCCGTGGTTCCTCCTTCACGCTAGGAAGGAAAGAGTGAAGCGAGGGTTTGCAGTCAGGAGCTACACGCCACTAAATCCTGCACACTGGCCCTTTAATGACCTCATATACTGCAGCGTAGTTAACACGTCATCATTATTCTTTTGTATTAATCATCTGGATTTGAAAGAAAAAAGCTGAAAAATTCAAGTGCAATATTCCAATATTTCCATATATTTTCATATGTTTCTAATATTTCCATATATTTCCAATATTTCCATATATTTCCAATATTTCCATAAATTGTCCTATATTTAAATATATTCCATACATTTCCAACATTTCCAAACATTTCCAATATCTCCATATATTTTCTATGTTTCCATATATTTACAATATTTCCATATATTCCCATATATTTCCAATACTTTCCATATATTTCCATATATTTCAATGTATTTTCCAATATTTCCATATATTTCTAACATTTCCTATATTTCCATCTGTAAGTACCTCAGAAGTTTACGTCAGCACAGTGGTTACAGCTAGCAGTCTCCATGAGTTCGGGTTTCCACGCCGGGTTTTTCACCTCCTGATCTGGACACTGGTCTTCATGATGAAAGCGTCCACTCGAACCTCGTTCAGTAGGAGAACTAAACGGACTGTGAAGGTCTTAAAGTTTGATGGAGACCCGAGGGGACGCTTACAGAGAGAGAGGACAGATGATTGAAGACTGAGAAGATGTGTGCAGCTGTTGGAGACCTCACCTGATCCGAGAGGGTCTGAGAACAGTACAACATGTTTATGACTTCGTGATTATTTCACAGAGACACGCTGCATGATCGATGATCCAGCTCAGGACCGTGTTACAGTTCAGTGCTGGCTGTGTCGGGGTGTGAAGTAACTGGCTCCATAAATCTGGTGACTGGGTGAAACTTTATCTGAGACTGTAAGGAGCCAGGTGGAGGAAGCATGTCAAATTATTCTGCATAAATGCTTGGTTGGTTCCAATAGAGAAGCTTGGGTAAATTAACCAGACGGACATCTGCCAAACAATCATCTTGAAAGTTCAGGAAGTCTGTTTACTTCAGCGCCTCACCTCAACTGCAGTTCCTCTAACGTCCACTTGAGGCTGGCTCCAGAAGTGAGGCTGGCTCCATAAGTCCCCATGTTGTGAGTATTTCTCCCTGGGCTGCTTTTAGTTTGCTCTGTTTCATTGAGTTTCAAATGTCGTTCATTGTAACAAAAGACTGACCGGCTGGTTTGTCCCTGTTGAGCTTCATCTTCGTGTGGGCTGTTTTCTTCAGTCTAATATCACTCGACTGTTGGGGGACCTAGAAACCCAGGAGGGCCCCCTCAGACTGTGTTTCTGTGATGTAAGGGGGCCACAGCGGCTCTCAGGGGTCGGATAAACATATGGAGTCCATTACACGCCTGTCTCTTCTGACGGTAACACTGACTTACGTTGAAAAAGACAAAGAACTTGATGTCAAACAGTAAACACAGTAACAGAACCACTGAACCAGCAGTGTCCGGTCTAACAGTGAACACGGCGACAGAACCTCTGAACCGGCAGTGTCCGGTCTAACAGTGAACACAGCGACAGAACCTCTGAACCGGCAGTGTCCAGTCTAACAGTGAACACAGCGACAGAACCTCTGAACCGGCAGTGTCCGGTCTAACAGTGAACACAGCGACAGAACCTCTGAACCGGCAGTGTCCAGTCTAACAGTGAACACAGCGACAGAACCTCTGAACCAGCAGTGTCCAGTCTAACAGTGAACACGGCGACAGAACCACTGAACCGGCAGTGTCCGGTCTAACAGTGAACACGGCGACAGAACCTCTGAACCGGCAGTGTCCAGTCTAACAGTGAACACAGCGACAGAACCTCTGAACCAGCAGTGTCCAGTCTAACAGTGAACACAGCGACAGAACCTCTGAACCGGCAGTGTCCGGTCTAACAGTGAACACGGCGACAGAACCTCTGAACCGGCAGTGTCCAGTCTAACAGTGAACACGGCGACAGAACCTCTGAACCAGCAGTGTCCAGTCTAACAGTGAACACAGTGACAGGCACATTATACCTGAAGATGCTGAAAACATGACTTTGTGTGTGTGTTGGACAGATACTGGAGGACGGATGGACAGATGGTGGACGTGAATTACAGATAAACACAGAGGTGATAGCAGGGCTGCTATCTCCACCCGAGGCCGCCACCGTCACCGCTCAGAGCTCTGGAGAACATTTCAGGTCACCAGCTGACACCGAGCAGATAAGACGACGCCTCAACGCGTCAAACAACCGCCACTTTTCTGAGTTAAAAATAGAACAGAAGTTCTACGTCACACTTCAAAAACATGGAAACCTCCACCCTCCAAACACACACTGACTTCATTTTGCAGGTATTTCCTCCTCTCGCTGATCTTTTCCAGGAGCGATGCTATATTCAGCATCTCTGCACGAGAGCGGGAACCCTGACGCAACACGTCTGAGCAGCTGTGAAACAAAACCTGCTCTGGAAAAGTCGACCTGGCCAAACACCGACACTTGTGAGAGCTTATTTGTTCGTGGGTGGGGTAGGAAGTGATGGGTGGGGTATTTTACAGGACGCACAAATAGCTCAGTCAGTATGTTTTCCTCTGCGGTTAAAGTGGTGGGTTCAAACCGGTCCACTGCCTACCTACCAGCACGTCACCGTCACACCACCGCGGCGGCCACAAAGAGTCCTCAGTGTGGAGCACAGTAGGTCCGTTTGGTGGCCCGGTGGAGGCAGCAGGAGTGGAGCTTAACGGGTCTAACATCCAATCAGGAGGCTTTCAAAGAAACACATCGGATGCAGATCTCCACCCGCTCTCCACGCGCCGACACTAAAAACCATTAAACCCAAAGAGCGCTCCGTCATCTCCAACGTTTGGTGCAAACACCAAAGTTCACCGGGCGCCGCAGCCGGAGATAGTCGCAGCCTGTATAGTCAGTGTTTCAAACCGCGGTCTACACGGCTGTTCTGTCTTTGACGGACGTTGAATCAATGTTAATGCATCAACGCAACTTTCATTGAATCAACGTTGCTCAACATTTAAGTGTAACGCTGTTCTTCTTCAGGTTTGCACCCTGAAATAATAGAAGTTATTTCAATGAAGACAGTTCAACTTAAAATCAATCGCAGAAACCAAATCTGAGCAAGTTAACAAAGTCTGGAACACTCAGGGGTGGAGTTTGAAGTCGCGGGACCAAAAACAGCGTCACAGCTGTGTAACGACGTGACGGAGACGTTAAGGTGGTCATAAAACTGATGCATCAAAGTTAGAGCAGCTGCTTCGGGTGGAGCTACATCTACCCTGCTCGTGATTGAGCGGATGGGGGCCTCGATACTATCGTACCAACCCCGATCACCACTGCGTCCATCTGTCCATGCAGTCTATGGGAGCAGCTCACCAGACAAAAATTTGATATTTAACGTGTCTGACTTCCTGCTCATCATTGTTTTATCTTATTTTGAAGGTGACAGGAAGGTAGTCGAGTAAAAACTGCCACATGAGGCAGAAAGAAATATAAAGTGTCGCTTAAAGGAACTAAAGGACGGAGAAAGGCTGAAGTAACGACACTTTAAGGAGGTGATAATCTCCACCCTCACCCCGTCCCTCCCACTGTGAGAGGCTAATTTACGACTGGCCGGTCGGCTCTCCCGCCTCGGTTAACCGCCCGGCTTGACCCTGAGGGACACCGTACAGTTCAAAGTTAATGTGTTGTTGTGCTTTGAGAAGCTGTGTCTGTGGGCTGCCGTCGCCTTTATACCCCTGTTTGTCAAAGAGGGGTATAAAAGCAGCTGAGGGGGGCAGGGCAGCTGAGAGCCAAAGGTCAGAGTTCAGCCCCGGTCACAGCCGAGTGTTATGAATGAAAGTATGCAGGTTAATACTCGAGCTTCAGGGTTACAGCTCAAATGTCAAATGAGATGAACTACAGAAAAATTTAGTTTGTTCGACTAGATGTGAAAATATAATAATGAAAAATCTATTGGACAGTAGCTGCTGTTAGCTCATGTTAGCTCAGTTCGTTAGCTGCCGTTAGCTCATGTTAGCTCAGTTTGTTAGCTGCCGTTAGCTCATGTTAGCTCAGGTTGTTAGCTGCCGTTAGCTCATGTTAGCTCAGTTTGTTAGCTGCTGTTTGCTAATGTTAGCTCAGTCTGTTAGCTGCCGTTAGCTCATGTTAGCTCAGTTTGTTAGCTGCCGTTAGCTCATGTTAGCTCAGTTTGTTAGCTGCCGTTAGCTCATCTTAGCTCAGTCTGTTAGCTGCCGTAAGCTCATGTTAGCTCAGTTTGTTAGCTGCCGTTAGCTCATGTTAGCTCAGTCTGTTAGCTGCCGTTAGCTCATGTTAGCTCAGTTTATTAGCTGCCGTTAGCTCATGTTAGCTCAGTTTGTTAGCTGCCGTTAGCTCATGTTAGCTCAGTTTGTTAGCCGGACTGTGAGCTCAGAGCACCGGGGGAGTGTTAGTGTTTGTACCACAGGTGTTTTGGACCAGCGGGAAGAAGAAGAAGAAGAAGAAGAGGAGGAGGAGTACAGGCCTGGGTCAGGGAGTGGAGCCAGTGTCGTGCCAGAACTGGAGCTGGACGATACGTTAGCAGCTCATTTGATAAGCTATAAATAACTTATCCACTCATAGTGTTAACCTGTGGACGTGCTGTCCATTCTTTATGCTGTCATCGAACCGAAAGGACATGAGGCCGCGAGCTTCGTTCTTACGGGAAACAAACTAGTTTGTTTTGAGCGAGCGGTCGGCCTTAACAGAGACGCGAAGGCGAATGAACGTCCTGTTCAGAAAAACCTGACCGCCTCGCGTTCACGTAAACCTTCGCCACAGACGAGGCGTCTCTCTCCGCTCGCCTCCAAACATCTGAAAATATTCTGTGGCTTCGTTTGTCGCTTCATGTTTTTAACCACCTTAAATAAAAGTTCATTTATACTTGTGCTAAACAGAAGATGGGCCCTCAAGAAGCTACACAAACACAAACAGTGCTGAACACACACACACACACACACACACACACACACACACACACACACACACACACACACATACACACACACACACACACACAGACTATTTAGGGTTACGTTTCCTTTCAAGCTCCAGCCGGTCGACGGCAAACACATTACTCAACGCGACAGAAACGTCTATTCACGATTCACAAATACACAAACCTCCACCTAATTAACATCTGAACTCACGTATGCCTGCACTCAACACACACACACACACACACACACACACACACACACATTCACCCTGTTGTTTCCTGATCAGATTAGCTGTGCATGTGTGTGTGTGTGTGTGTGTGTGTGTGTTGTGTGTGCACAGAATACACCCCCTTTTCATTTAAAGGGTTGACACTGCAGGCCACAGTGTGTGTGTGTGTAGGGTGGGTGCAGGGGTAATGGGTGGGGGTCAGGGTGGAGCCGCCGAGTCTCAGCCAGCACAGAGCGGGGTTGTCCCCTCGATGCTCCTCGGCTCTAAATCACTCGCTGCACAATAATGGTCGACCGCAACTATGATAACCGTCACAAATATGACAGGCGGCGGCGAGCGGGTCGAGCGCGATGTAAAGTCAATCAATCACAGAAACAACATGTTCAAGAATTTCACAAACTCACAGACTGGTTTTAATCAGAACGCTTAAAGGAACAGTTTCACTTTTTATTCGGGAGACTCAGAACTCAGTTTGAAGCTAACCCAAGCTACATCAACCGATAGCTAACTAACTAGCTAATTGGCTAACATTAGCTATCAGAAGTAGCTAGCCTGCTAATGATTGATATAGCTTAGTTAGCTAGCCTTTTGCTAACATTAGCTATCAGAAGTAGCTAGCCTGCTAATGATTGATATAGATTAGTTAGCTAGCCTTTTGCTAACATTAGCTATCAGAAGTAGCTAGCCTGCTAATGATTGATATAGATTAGTTAGCTAGCCTTTTGCTAACTTTAGCTATCAGAAGTAGCTAGCCTGCTAATGATTGATATAGCTTAGTTAGCTAGCATTTTGCTAACATTAGCTATCAGAAGTAGCTAGCCTGCTAATGATTGATATAGCTTAGTTAGCTAGCCTTTTGCTAACATTAGCTATCAGAAGTAGCTAGCCTGCTAATGATTGATATAGCTTAGTTAGCTAGCATTTTGCTAACATTAGCTATCAGAAGTAGCTAGCCTGCTAATGATTGATATAGCTTAGTTAGCTAGCCTTTTGCTAACATTAGCTATCAGAAGTAGCTAGCCTGCTAATGATTGATATAGCTTAGTTAGCTAGCATTTTGCTAACATTAGCTATCAGAAGTAGCTAGCCTGCTAATGATTGATATAGCTTAGTTAGCTAGCCTTTTGCTAACATTAGCTATCAGAAGTAGCTAGCCTGCTAATGATTGATATAGCTTAGTTAGCTAGCCTTTTGCTAACATTAGCTATCAGAAGTAGCTAGCCTGCTAATGATTAATATAGATTAGTTAGCTAGCCTTTTGCTAACTTTAGCTATCAGAAGTAGCTAGCCTGCTAATGATTGATATAGATTAGTTAGCTAGCCTTTTGCTAACATTAGCTATCAGAAGTAGCTAGCCTGCTAATGATTGATATAGCTTAGTTAGCTAGCATTTTGCTAACATTAGCTATCAGAAGTAGCTAGCCTGCTAATGATTGATATAGATTAGTTAGCTAGCCTTTTGCTAACTTTAGCTATCAGAAGTAGCTAGCCTGCTAATGATTGATATAGCTTAGTTAGCTAGCCTTTTGCTAACATTAGCTATCAGAAGTAGCTAGCCTGCTAATGATTAATATAGATTAGTTAGCTAGCCTTTTGCTAACTTTAGCTATCAGAAGTAGCTAGCCTGCTAATGATTGATATAGATTAGTTAGCTAGCCTTTTGCTAACATTAGCTATCAGAAGTAGCTAGCCTGCTAATGATTGATATAGCTTAGTTAGCTAGCATTTTGCTAACATTAGCTATCAGAAGTAGCTAGCCTGCTAATGATTGATATAGATTAGTTAGCTAGCCTTTTGCTAACTTTAGCTATCAGAAGTAGCTAGCCTGCTAATGATTGATATAGCTTAGTTAGCTAGCCTTTTGCTAACATTAGCTAACTTAACATTCAGACGACCTGATGAACGTTCATAAAAAAACATATCAGCAGTTTGAAGTGAACTAAAGCTCCCTGTGCTGTCCGGGGGAAAGTATGTATGAATAAAATTGAACTGTATTAACAAGTTTTTCCCGCAGGACTGTGAACCTAACTGTGGACCGAGGAGCAGCAGAACCGCCTGAAGTTCTGACGGTCACCAGACCTCAAACCCGACCAGGGTAAAAACAACGTGACACCTACGACCTCTGATGTAAAGTGTGTGGACTGGTGTAGGCTGATTTATGTTTCCATGAATCTTCACTGGTTCCTCTACAACGTTTGAGTTAGAACCTGAAGTGGTTCTTCATGGTGATGCCATTGGAGAACATTTTTTAGTTCTACAAGGAACTTTTAACCAGAAACAAAGTTCTCATTTTCATCACGTTCTACCCAGAACGTAGTGTAAATAGTGTTTGGCCTCGACACTCTCAGAAAAACTGGTTCTTGATAAGTTCTCTGGAGAACCTTTTTTTTTTTTTGCTGTTTAAAGTTCTTTGGAGAACTTTCCCCAATGTCTAATAAATACTATTAACACTAATCTCTGGGAAGGAAATGTCCCAGAAGTTTCTAATTTTACAAGGTTCCTTGAAGAACTGAAAAAGGAAAAACCGGTTCTCTGGAGAACCTTTTTATCCTGAGGAACCCTTTCTTTGCCGTTTAAGGTTCTTTGGGGAACCGAATACAAAAGAAGTTCTTTGAGTCTCAATCGCACCACTTTTGGTGCTTTGAAGAATAAAAGATAACTGGTTCTTTGAGTCCAGCTTTGAAGAGACAATAGGTAAAAGGTTCCCCTATGGTATCGCCCGACTTGGACCTTTTTTTCCAGGGTGAAGCTGCAGAATGTAATCATTTGAATTAAAATACTTAAAGGACTTTTTTCGTGTGAGGCGAGGTCCAACTCCGACACTGGCCCTTTAATTTTACTTTAATAAAGTTATTTATTACTTTATATAAATTATCATCACATTGCTGATGAAGCTGTTGTAGATTTTCACAAATGGCAACGCAACAATAACGTCAACAACATCCACATGAACTTCACACTGAGGAGTTCACACTGTGCCTTTGTTTTGAAGAGGCGACTTAAGGAACCAGTCAGGAGTTCTCCAAAGAACCTTTTTAAAAGGAAACTAAAGTTCTGCAAATGAAACTTAAAGAACTTTTGAACAGAACCAGCTGTTCTTGGAGCGTCCCCTCAGTGAGCATTAGAAATTAGTCTGAGCTTCATGTTTGTGTGACCAGAGCTCCAGAAAAACCTGATTTTAAGATCTGACATTTTTACAGTTTGTCTCATTTATCAATAAAAACATGAATCATATCTGCTGTCACATCAAACTGTCAGCATCACAACAACACAGCAGACACACAGTGTGTGCGTTATTCCTGTGAACACGAGACGAGACCGTGTTCAAACGGTTTTACAGAACCAGAGGAGAGAGACGGTACCTGTGTCGGTGCCTGTGCGGAGCTTTGCGGTCCAGATGCGGGAACGAGGCGCAGAATAATTACGCACGTGTGAAGGTGAGAGGAGCCCGGGCGGTGTGGATGCTTCTCCTGCTGAGTCCAACTGAAGAGAGCGGCGCACACTCCTCCTCGTGTGTGTGTGTGTGTGTGTGTGTGTGTGTGTGTGTGTGTGTGTGTGTGTGTGTGTGTGTGTTGTTTTTACGCGCAGGGATGAGAGGAGTCTGCGCGCGCTGACGCACTCAGGTTAAACTTCTCTGAGAAAAAACAAACTGCAGCTTTATCTCCACGTGTTGGTCCGAACACACAGAGACAGAGACACGGAGACATCACTGCAGGGAGACCCAGAGAACCTGAACCGGACCCGCAGTCTGAGGTTTGTTGTTTTGAGTCTCAGAGGAAAGACCCAGCCCCTGTTACTCAATGTGATGACAAAACTTGATTTAGAGAGTTCGAAGCCGGAGGACAGGATCACAGACTAGTCTATAAAACCTGGACGTAGTCTCTGTGACGTCCCACAGACTGTCTAAAACCTGGACGTAGTCTCTGTGACGTCCCCGCAGACTGTCTAAAACCTGGACGTAGTCTCCGTGACGTCCCACAGACTGTCTAAAACCTGGACGTAGTCTCCGTGACGTCCCCGCAGACTGTCTAAAACCTGGACGTAGTCTCCGTGACGTCCCCGCAGATTGTCTAAAACCTGGACGTAGTCTCTGTGACGTCCCCGCAGATTGTCTAAAACCTGGACATAGTCTCCGTGACGTCCCCGCAGACTGTCTAAAACCTGGACGTAGTCTCCGTGATGTCCACACAGACTGTCTAAAACCTGGACGTAGTCTCCGTGACGTCCCCGCAGACTGTCTAAAACCTGGACGTAGTCTCTGTGACGTCCCCGCAGACTGTCTAAAACCTGGACATAGTCTCCGTGACGTCCCCGCAGATTGTCTAAAACCTTGAGATAGTCTCTGTGACGTCCGCAAACTGTCTAAAACCTGGACGTAGTCTCCGTGACGTCCACAGACTGTCTAAAACCATCACGTAGTCTCTGTGACGTCCCCGCAGACTGTCTAAAACCTGGATGTAGTCTCCGTGACGTCCACAGACTGTCTAAAACCTGGACGTAGTCTCTGTGACGTCCACAGACTGTCTAAAACTTTGAGATAGTCTCTGTGACGTCCCCACAGACTGTCTAAAACCATCACGTAGTCTCTGTGACGTACACGATGGACATGTTCTGTGAGTGAGAGGCTGAGCTGAATGGGACGTGTCCCAGTGTAATCAGGAACAGTTCCTTGGTGTTGGGCTGGTCTCGGTTCAGACGAACCACATGATGTTTCACAACGTTTTCACCCGAGGATTAATCACTGCAGCTCTCGTCTCTGTGTTTATCCAGCTTATCTCTCTCTGCTCTGATTTACAGCGTTCACACCACACCTCCCTTCACTGTCTGTTTGTTGTTTCATTACGGTAACAGATGATTTAACACAGTCCCTCTCACAGCTTCTCTGGTAATTGAGCACATAATTCAAACTATCCATGAAAGATTTAACATTAAAAGGGAAATGAAATATGCAAATTGTTCTGTCAGCTGTCAGTTATTGCGTAATGGGCTCGTCAGATACTTTCTTCTTCTTCTTCCAGTGTGATTGGTCGAGATGTTTGGAGCTTCGAGCATTACTCGCGCTCGCTCTGCTAAATCTAACCGCCGTTAACCGGCTCCATCGCCACGGTCAGCGAGCTTTACGCCCAAAGGTTAAAGTAATAAAGAGTTGAAAGGTCGGCGGTCGGGCTGAACAAGAGGTTTGTCTCAGAGAATAAATCTTGTCGTGGACTTAATGAGTTTTAGTCGGGATGAACCTTTGTCATGTGACGGAGGCAGTTCTGTCATGGCCAAAAGTATGTGGACAAAGAAATGTCAGCAGTTTGCTTCACTGTCCATCAGAAACTCTGTAAATCACCCAGCGAGCTCCGGTTCTGGCACGACACCGGCTTTGCATTCTTAACGGAAGTCACATGAGCGATCAGCTGTTTCCTCGTGGCTCCACGCAGATCTGATGGAACACGAACACACACTTGTCACACTGAAACAGGAATCAGGCTTTAACCGTTCGTGCGCTTCGTTAGCTGATGTGCAACAAAGGAATTTTTAGGAAGCCACGTCTCAAACAAGTCATAAAATCTGCGCTGCAGCTTTAAGTGTCCACGCCCGCCGTGTGTGCAGCGTGTGGACAGGGGGTCTTTGTGCTCGGTCAGGGTGGAGTTCAGGGGAATTTGGTTTAATGACATGAACACACACACAGACACACACTGAGACTGTTTAAACCTGCTGCCCCTCCCCGACAACTTCAATGATTTGTAGCGAGTTCCATTCACGATTCATGGCGCACGGGAACGAAGGACAACAACGTATTCTTTATTGTTCCACCTCCTCTTATCACACACACCTGGATTCAGTTTTATCTGGAGCTGCTGCCATGGCAACAAGGCCTTAAACTCAGGTTTAGTCACAGTTAGCAGGTCCAGACGTTAAACATGATGAAACATATTTAATATAATCAGTTTGTTAGCCGGGCTGCCCGGACTGTGAGCTCAGAGGTTTAAAGGCCGGGCCAGAACCGGCAGTGTAACCGGGCTCAGCAGCCTCTATGGACATGATGGCAGAGGAGCAGAGAGTGAAGAGGACGCTGACGGAGGAAGCTAAGAAGAGAAAAGGAGAGAGTGAGCGAGCAAGAAGCCGCCGGACAAGAGTAAATGTGGGACTGACTTTTAGTGGTTGGTGAGAGCTTGGTGAAATAAAAGGCTGAAAGACAGACGCCGAGCTGGGCTGACTGCTGCTGGACTAGTCAGTGAAATCAGCTGCTGCTGCAGGTTCTGGATGATGTTCGGCTGTTCGCACGTCTGATCCTGATCCTGATCCTGATCCTGATCCTCTGAGTGCAGTGGAGCTTTTGAAAGCGTCTGAATCAAACTCTGTCAGCGTCCAAACAGAAGCTGCTTTCTCAGACCACGCCTGCACCTTCCTCCACCTCCACCTCCACCCCAGCACACACGGACTCCGAGCCGGGCCGCGCTCACATGTGGCTCCCTTAAAAAAGCTGCCTCTGTGCAGGATAAGGTAAATACTCGCGCCGGTCATTATGCCCTCCTCCTCCTCCTCCTCCTCCTCCTCCTCCTCCTCCTCCTCCTCCTCCTCAGTTCAAGGTTAGAGAGAGAGGAGGCATGAAACCCAACCTCTGTCTGAGAGCGGTGACGGACAGGAGGGTTCAAACACAGGACAGCAGCTCTGACCTCACAGCAGCTCATGTTTTAATGCTCCAGCACTTTGATCCAGATTGAAATGTCTCCACAGCTGACGGATGGATCGGACATTCATGGTCCCCAGAGGAGAGAAGCTCACCGCCTCCGACGAGGCCTGAGCGTCTTCGTCTTGTGTTACCGTGACGATGAAGTTCATGAATCTTTGTTTTGTTTTGACGGATTTCCACAAAGTTCGTTTCACATGTGACCTCTATGAATCACACCCAGGTGTGACACGCATCAGATAGTGTCGTGTAGTTACACTTTACAGATTTGCTGTTTTAATGATTTTAAATGACATTCTGATGTTTTTAATTACATTTTCTCTCTTTTTTTTATTTTTATTTTATTTCTATTGCTTGTCTTAATGTCCAATGTCTTTCCTTGCCTCTGTAAAGCACTATGAATTGCCTTGTGTACGAACTGTGCTGTACAAATAAATTTGCCTTGCCTTACACTCTGTTTGTCTTTATTGGTTCCGTGTCTCATTACTAATTCTCCTGTAGTTTCAGATCCCACCTTTCTTCCATGCCATCTCCTCACCTGCAGTCCATTGGCTCATCAGCCCCTCAGTGTATATATACCGGTCCATTTCCACTGCCAGGTTGTCTTGTGTAGTTTCAGTTTTTTGACTTCTTGTTCTGACCCTGCTTTGCCTGACGTGGACTTCGGATACCTGCCTGCCTCTTGTCGGGTTTGTTTGCCTGTTTGATCTCCTGGTTTTGACCCTTGGACTGAATAAATTGATCTTCCCTTAAACCTGTCTGTCTCAGAGTCCTGCTTTTGGGTTCTTCTTGCCAGTACCAGCAAACCTGACAGGTCAAATATTAAACTACAGTTCATCAATATATTATCTACATGTAGAAGAGGGCGGGGTCTATGAAGGGAGAGCAGGTGAGGCCTCTGTTTGGTAGCATGAACAGAACATGGAATAATTCTTTCGATATTTGTTGCAGAAGATGTTTTCCTCGTCAGACTCTTCATGTTCAGCGAGGGAGACAGGTGTGCTCGTCCTCTGCTGCTGTGACTTCATTCATCACTCAGTTCTTTATCTCTGTTTGTACTTCTGTTTCATAATTTTACTTTTATATAGTTTTGTGTTTGTCAGCACAGTTTGAATATTTATCAGGTTTAAATTCATTTTAACGTCTGTCTGCTGTGTTATCAGTTCATTTCTTTTGTTTGTTTGTTTGCATGATGCTGCTGGATGCTCGAGGATCTGACATAACCAACCACACGGACTGTTCCAGTTTACAAAGGTGCGTTGACTTACGTTGTCTCGTTGTTTTTCGGATGTTAACGTGTTTCTGTTTCTTTTAGTCCTCCGACAAAAACACTCTTCAGAGAAGCCAGCCAGAGTTTTTACCAGATTTATTTGAATTTTTCACTTTGAACGTAGTTTAACAGTTTTCTGTCACGTGTGTGCCAGTGCTGCTGTTCTGTGTTTGATTTGTGTTGAATATTTAAATGGGGACCAGTGAATCATTTCTATGAGCAGGTGACCAGAAACAAACGGATGTTTGTGTGAACTGACATGTTATCTCATCTTGTGTGCGACAGTACGAGCATATTTGTAACATCAGTCCCGCCCAGCTCTTCTTCAACAGGAATCTTTAGTACACTTGAGGGAGATCGTCGTCCTCAGCTGGGTGTGACTCGTTCAGAGTTTTTAACAAATGTGGAATAATTGCAGATTTGCACGTGAAGTCGTTCTGGTACGTTTACTGAAATGTTGTGCTTTACTCCGCCTCTGATCTGGCGTCATCGCTCAGGAGGAAACAGGTCTTAGAGATGAAGAGACTGTTTCCTGTGACGGAACATGACTTTTCTCTATCTCAGCGAGCACATGTGAAACAGGAGACCGGCTCTGAGATAAGCTGAGACCGAGCGGCACCTACTGCTGCTGAGAACTCTCTGTGGGAAATGCCAGTGGTGGTGAAAAGGATGTCGCAGGGTCAACGAGGGCAGAAAGACTTTGAAGAGGCGGCAAACAGATCTGCAGACTTTCTGTTTCTGTCATCTTCTGATCGCAAGAAAACAGCCAGCAGCCTTAAAACAGCGTCCAACAAGAAGACACAGCAGCTAATGTTTCTAGTCTGTGCGTCTCTTTGTCCATTTAAAAACATCAAATTGATCAGAAACACATTGTAAATGATTATTGTAGCTGCAAACAGCTGACCTGTGATGGAATATCTACACGTGTGTGCTGTGTTTACAAGTCGATGGTTTCAAATGTCTAACCGCTCATTAGAAACATTTTGTGCTGATTTCTCCTGAAACGTGTCAGATCTCGAACAATGCTGTGAACTGTTCACGTCACAGAGCACTGTGTGTTTTATCTCCGATGTATTTTGGGAGAATTAAAGGCGTCTGTCTTTATCAGTGAGGCGAACCTCCTCTTGTTGTGTGAAGCGCTGACGTGCTTCAAAAAGTTTGAGCTTTCCTTTACAGGTTGTAATCAAAGCAAAGCTGCTCTGGCAGAGAAGCTGAGGCTGCAAATCAAGTCAGCATCATGTTGGGTCACGCAGTGAGTGACGTCTACAAATGAACCAGTTCTTTTAATTCTTGCAGCTCGGGGGCCCCCTGCTGGCTGCAGGGCCGCTGTTGAAACATCGACAACCAAGTCCAGTTGTTCCAGATTTAACCAGAACTGTGTCTCTGTTTGTTTCTGACATGATTTAACCACTGGGTGGAGCAGTTGATGAGGCAGTCTGTGAACTTAAAGTTTCATTATTTATCAATCAGCTTCTTTAATTATCCTTTGATTAAGTTCTGACCCGCTATCTACTGTACTACTGCCTCATCCTATAACTGTGGATATTTATCTTGTTCTGAATTATTAGTTTACATCAAACAGCACAAATTTTAGCAGAATATTAATGTCATGTTAAATCCACAGAGTCATTCTAGTTTGTATTTTTTCATTCATTTTTATTTTGAATTGATTTGACTGAGGTCAGGAAGTCGGTTTGAAAGAAGACGAGAAGAAAAGACTTTGTTCATGTTTGTTTATTCATCGTGTAAACCTTCAGTCTGTTCACACGTCCCATCAGTAAAGTCTGTTCAATGACTCTTGTTCAGTGAGTTCATGTACAGATTCACTTCATCCACACAATCAGTTTGTCTGAGCAGAATCTCACATATGTACAAGAAAAGAATGGATCATCTCCTGATTGATTATTTGATTATAGCTCATAGTTCCTCATTTGTACATTGATTTAAACAACATGTGATCTGACAAACAAATCAATGGAAATGTAATTCTAGATTTCTTTACTAAATATCTAGGACAAAGGAAGGTGTGCTGCTTTCTCTCTTCAGACTCAGGCAGTGGAAGAGAAACAACAACATACAAACACATCAATGAATGACAAGACGTCAAAGTACCGCCCATAATGTTTGATTGACAGGTGATCTCTGTGCAGTGAAGAAATGCCACAACAATCAGCTCTCAGCAACAAACATGAAGACAGAATGAGTTTCAGATTTAAAACAGAATTTAACCCACTGTCCCTTCAACGACTTCTGTCTATTTCACTTTACTAAACTCAGCAGATCCAGGACAAACATAAAGTCCAGCATAGAGAGGCTGAGTGAACGTGGTCTGGACTCTGTGGAGGAGAGTCATGGTTTCAGAGACGCTGTAGAAGGACAGAATACCTGCACTGTGATCCAGGTACACTCCAACTCTGGAGGACCGAGGACCTGAGACGGGAGTTTTGATGTTATTGTACCAAAAGTTATAACTTTTTGTGTCACAATATAACGACCAAGATTTGTCATTGCGTCCAAATCCACATTCACTTGAGCTCCCTGCTCTTCTGATGTTCTTGTATGCAACTGCTACACGAAGGTCAAATCCTCCCCACTCCACCTCCCAGTAACAACGTCCAGTCAGTCTCTCTCTACTCAGGACCTGAGAACATGAAGTGAATCTGTCTGGGTGACTAGAAGAAGACGACTTTAGTGAAATCGCAAATGTCACTTTTCTGTTCCCCTCAGATAATGACAGCTGTGTTGTGTTTGGATCCAGTGTGAGTTCACGTGAATATTTTAAGAACTCAGCTCTGGTCTTGGGCTCTGGTTCTGGTCCTGACAGTGAAACATGGACTTCAGTGTCTGTCAGTGAGATGTTTGTCCGTTGGTCCCTCAGAACGTCCTGTAGTTTATCTCTGAGCTCTGACACAGCAGCTGTCACATCCTCAAAGTACCTCAGAGGACGGATATTGATGCTGGATGAGTCTGTAGATTGGCTGAGTCGTGACAGTGAGGGGTAGTTGTGTAGAAACTGGTTGTGGTCCTCTGTGTGTGAGAGCTGCTCCAGCTCAGCGTCTTTCCTCTTCAGCTCAGTGATCTCCTGCTCCAGCTTCTCCTGAAGATCTTTGACTCGACTCACTTCAGTTTCCTGCTGGGATCTGACCTGCTGCTTCACATCAGACCTTCTTTTCTCCATGAGACGGATCAGCTCAGTGAAGATCTTCTCACTGTCCTCCACTGCTTTATCAGCAGAGCCATTGATAGCCTCCACCTCCTGTTGGAGCTCCTTCACATCTTTCTCTCTGTCCTGGATTCTCTGCTGGATGTTTAGTCGACTCACCTCAAGCTCTCTCTGCCTCTCAGTCCTTTCTGCTGCAGCTGAGACTGTGTCGTGGCCTTTATGTTCATCCACAGGGCAGAGATAACAGATACACTGCTGATCAGTACGGCAGAACATCTTCATCACCTCATCATGACGAGAGCAGATGTTCTCCTGGAGCTTCTTGGAGGGCTCCACCAGCTTGTGTTTCTTTAATGGAGCTGCATCATGATGAGGCTGGAGGTGTTTCTCACAGTAAGAGGCCAGACAGACCAGACAGGACTTCAGAGCTTTCAGTTTTCTCCCAGTGCAGACATCACAGGCCACATCTTCAGGTCCAGCATAGCAGTGATCAGCAGGAGCAGCTTGGAGTCCAGTCTTCTTCAGTTCCTCCACTAAAGCTGCTAACATGGTGTTTTTCTTCAGGACAGGCCTCGGTGTGAAGGTCTGCCTACACTGAGGGCAGCTGTGGATTCTCTTCTCATCCTCTCCATCCCAGAAGTTTTGAATACACTTCATGCAGTAGCTGTGTCCACAGGGAATAGCCACCGGATCCTTCAGTAGATCCAGACAGATCGGACAAGAGAAGGTTTCCCGGTCCAGCTGAACTCCTTGCTGCGCCATTTCTCCTCTCAGTGTTGACGACTGTCTGAGTTTCACTTCCTCAGAAATGAAACTAGTACGAGCTCTGATCTCAACAACATGCGGCCTGTCAGCTGACACGTCAGCACATGTTGGTTCCACCCATCTTCAAACTGTAGATCTGAGGGAGAGGGAACAAGGAAACATGAGCAGGGTGGAGCTGGCTGTGTTTGAGGATGTTTGAGGACACAGGATTGCACAATAACGTGCAGTTGTAGCCCTCTGCACTCACACACACAGAAAATGTAGAAACAGATATTCAAATGTCTGGAAACTTCACTCCATGTACAGTGACAGAAGGACTGAGTATCAGTCATAAAGTTCACATCAAAACTGTTTAAATCAGTTCAAAGAGGCAAATATATCAATTCAACCTGATTATAACAGATGCCAGAACAATCAATGATCACTTCTATGGTTCCACAAAGAAAAGTACAGAACAAAAACACTCACCGTTCACAGTTTTGCTCTGAACCGTGCTCCAGCGTTCTTTAACCCATCTGGTTCCTCGTAGACCGGTTACACTGGAAGAACCGCCTCAGTATGAAATGTACTCCTGTTACTTTGAATGCACAAAAGAGACATCTGTACTAAATTTGTAGTGAAACAAAACACAAAGCCACTGACTGAGCGTGTAGTAAAAAGTGTTCTCTGTCTGAACACGCTGCACGGCTGCAGTCACAGCACGCCTGATATCTTTCATTTCACGCCGTCAACACAAACCTCAAATGAATCCTGAGACTCCACAGACTCCAGCAGTATAACTCGTATGACTGCACGACCAAAACTCACTGAATAAACCGTCCAAGAAGAAGCAAAACAAAGTCCAGTTTGGACGTTTCCAGCTTCGTGTTGTGTCTTTGCTGTTTGTGTCATCAAAAGTTGAAACCACTAGTAATGGCTGCTCCAGTGTCTCTGGCTCATCCGGTCTCCATTCATTTGTCTGGCATGGGGAAGGGACTGCAGTGGGCGTACCTCCCAGCTCCATGCCAACACCGGTCTATGTCTCTATCTGGTGGCTGAATGCTAGTATTGACACAAATAATCCACACAGCAGTATGTTCCTCTAACTCAGACCAATCTGTACATACTTCATACCTCACTGTGGCTTCTTGATTTCTCCATGTATATGCCTGTATAAGCAGGAAGCTCTTCAGTCATATGAGCATTGATCAGCATTCATGCTGTTTCTTCATATTTCAGTGTTTCTTGGAGATTTATCTGATTTATAACATGGATTTATGGAAATAAAAAGTGTTTTGAGGTGAAACTCAATAAAAAGTCAACATGTAAACAGTAAACATGGAGACCGCCTGAGTCTATCTTTATGAACTGATTCATAAATGTTGTATTTTAATGTGTTTTCATCAAACTTACAGTTACAGTTGGAGTCAAAGAGGAAGCGAAGACTTTCAGCTGCATCATTATCCATTATTACATTCATTCACATCATGGCGCTTATTTACAGAATCATTTCCTCCTGTGAAGTTGAAAGCAAAATAAAAGCACGAGAAAGTAAAGCTTGTTTTTGTTTTGTTTTTTTAGATGAATTGGGAGCTTTTATTCTGAAAACCTCCGTAGCTTACTTCACCTCTGAAATAGCTGACGTGATGTGTGGTATGAAAAAAATAACATCAGCTCAGTGAATCATTCAAACTAATTCAGTTTCATTTTATGAACATTGATTAAAAAATCGATCACTGATGCCAATGAATAATTCTGAGAGTAAAAGTGTCAAATATTCAAACATGTTTCTGGGCCCATCCATGTCCTCTTTTATTTTTCACTTACTTTGATCTGCATTAGACATTAGTGTTGTAGTCCTTAATGCAGCAAAACTCAGACACCAGCACACAACTGTGGCTGTCTGTGAAGGTTCTCGGTCATCCAGGTCAACTTTCTTTGAGAAGAGTTCAGTCTGGAGCAACTGGACTTGTTTGTAGATCCATGAAGACGTTTCACCTCTCATCCATGAGGCTTCTTCAGCTCTGACTGACTGGTGGGGAAACCCAGATATTGAACCTAGATGGGAGCGTTACCCAGGCCATTGTTTTCACTTGGTTTGTAAGTGCTCCTTGTTGCTGTGGTCAGAGTCATTAAGGTCACCTGACCTCACTATTCAAAGAGTGAACATTATAGGGCAGCTGTAGCAGTACTGCTGGTACACCACAAAGACTGCAGGAAGGGAACAATCTGTCCAAAAAGACATTTGTAAACTGCTCCTGTGGCCACAAATTTCACTCTACAGAAATCATTTCAAGATAGAAACATAGGAAATGTTGTGGTCGTCGCTCTGATAACACTGCTGAAGCTGTCAGACTTGGAGTTTTGGTGGGAAACGCACTGATTGGTCATGATCACCCACCGACAGCTCCATTGACTGCCATGTGAAAAGAGAGAGGACATTTCTGGAGGACAGCAGATCTACTAGTTTCTTTCCATCGCTCTAATGCTCACATTTCTTCACTTTAGCCACATAAAATATACATGTAGACGTTCAGGAACATCTCAGGATGCTCACAGTGAAGCCCGTTCAGTGATACAATCTACGGTTTTCCCACAAAGCCTTCTTGTTTGAGGGGTAGTTTCAGGGGTTTTTTTCTCTCTCTCTCTCTCTCTCTCTCAGCTGTGTCAAATTTCACAGGAGCCACTGTGGTTAATTGCTCTGCTCTGATTGGTGGCCTCCACCTGGCCCTGGTTGCTTGGCAACCAAAGCCTGCAGCTCACAAGCCTGACTGATTAACTTAGTGGAAGTCTCTGTATAATATCAGTGACTGTCAATGCTACATTTATAATGCCTGCCATTATGTCCTCTCTCATTAACAGACAGACAGGCAACAAGATAAAAGTCTTCCAAAATAAGAGTTCCTTCAAAATAAAAGTCTTTGTAAAACTCTCTCATTAACAGAGACAAGCACACACTGTCAGAAGATGACAGCTACTTAATGTATGGGTGAGTCAGAAATGTTCTCGTCCTCCACAGACAATGCTGTAGGTCCTTTCATCCCTTCACAGAAGACTGGACAACAATTCACACCTGACCTCAGGTGACCTTAAACGTAAAGACTCTGACAGCAGCTGTCACAACATCAAGGAGCACTAACGAACCAAGTGTAAATGACCTGGTTAATCATCTCATCTCATCTCAGGTTAAATACCTGAGTTTCCACAGCAGTCAGTCAAAACTGAAGAAGCCTCTTGGATGAGAGGTGAAACGTCGACAACCAAGTCCAGTTGTTCCAGGTTTAACCAGAACTGTGTCTCTGTTTGTTTCTGACATGATTTAACCACTGGGTGGAGCAGTTGATGAGGCAGTCTGTGAACTTAAAGTTTCATTATTTATCAATCAGCTTCTTTAATTATCCTTTGATTAAGTTCTGACCCGCTATCTACTACTGCCTCATCCTATAACTGTGGATATTTATCTTGTTCTGAATGATTAGTTTACATCAAACAGCACAAATTTTAGCAGAATATTAATGTCATGTTAAATCCACAGAGTCATTCTAGTTTGTATTTTTTCATTCATGTTTATTTTGAATTGATTTGACTGAGGTCAGGAAGTCGGTTTGAAAGAAGACGAGAAGAAAAGACTTTGCTCATGTTTGTTTGTTTATTCATCGTGTAAACCTTCAGTCTGTTCACACGTCCCATCAGTAAAGTCTGTTCAATGACTCTTGTTCAGTGAGTTCATGTACAGATTCACTTCATCCACACAATCAGTTTGTCTGAGCAGAATCTCACATATGTACAAGAAAAGAATGGATCATCTCCTGATTGATTATTTGATTATAGCTCATAGTTCCTCATTTGTACATTGATTTAAACAACATGTGATCTGACAAACAAATCAATGGAAATGTAATTCTAGATTTCTTTACTAAATATCTAGGACAAAGGAAGGTGTGCTGCTTTCTCTCTTCAGACTCAGGCAGTGGAAGAGAAACAACAACATACAAACACATCAATGAATGACAAGACGTCAAAGTACCGCCCATAATGTTTGATTGACAGGTGATCTCTGTGCAGTGAAGAAATGCCACAACAATCAGCTCTCAGCAACAAACATGAAGACAGAATGAGTTTCAGATTTAAAACAGAATTTAACCCACTGTCCCTTCAACGACTTCTGTCTATTTCACTTTACTAAACTCAGCAGATCCCCCCAAAACATAAAGTCCAGCATAGAGAGGCTGAGTGAACGTGGTCTGGACTCTGTGGAGGAGAGTCATGGTTTCAGAGACGCTGTAGAAGGACAGAATACCTGCACTGTGATCCAGGTACACTCCAACTCTGGAGGACCAAGGACCTGAGACGGGAGTTTTGATGTTATTGTACCAAAAGTTATAACTGCTTTTGACACAATATAATGACCAAGATTTGTCATTGCGTCCAAATTCACATTCATTTGAGCTCCCTGCTCTGCTGATATTCTTGTATGTGACTGCTACATCAACTCCATAATCTCCCCACTCCACCTCCCAGTAACAACGTCCAGTCAGTCTCTCTCTACTCAGGACCTGATAACATGAAGTGAATCTGTCTGGGTGACTAGGATAAGACTGATGTTGACACGTATATGTCACTTTTCTGTTCCCCTCAGATAATAACAGATCTGTGTTTGCTGTGTTTGGATCCAGTGTGAGTTCACGTGAATATTTTAAGAACTCAGCTCTGGTCTTGGGCTCTGGTTCTGGTCCTGACAGTGAAACATGGACTTCAGTGTCTGTCAGTGAGATGTTTGTCCATTGGTCCCTCAGAACGTCCTGTAGTTTATCTCTGAGCTCTGACACAGCAGCTGTCACATCCTCAAAGTACCTCAGAGGACGGATATTGATGCTGGATGAGTCTGTAGATTGGCTGAGTCGTGACAGTGAGGGGTAGTTGTGTAGAAACTGGTTGTGGTCCTCTGTGTGTGAGAGCTTCTCCAGCTCAGCGTCTTTCCTCTTCAGCTCAGTGATCTCCTGCTCCAGCTTCTCCTGAAGATCTTTGACTCGACTCACTTCAGTTTCCTGCTGGGATCTGACCTGCTGCTTCACATCAGACCTTCTTTTCTCCATGAGACGGATCAGCTCAGTGAAGATCTTCTCACTGTCCTCCACTGCTTTATCAGCAGAGCCATTGATAGCCTCCACCTCCTGTTGGAGCTCCTTCACATCTTTCTCTCTGTCCTGGATTCTCTGCTGGATGTTTAGTCGACTCACCTCGAGCTCTCTCTGCCTCTCAGTCCTTTCTGCTGCAGCTGAGACTGTGTCGTGGCCTTTATGTTCATCCACAGGGCAGAGATAACAGATACACTGCTGATCAGTACGGCAGAACATCTTCATCACCTCATCATGACGAGAGCAGATGTTCTCCTGGAGCTTCTTGGAGGGCTCCACCAGCTTGTGTTTCTTTAATGGAGCTACATCATGATGAGGCTGGAGGTGTTTCTCACAGTAAGAGGCCAGACAGACCAGACAGGACTTCAGAGCTTTCAGTTTTCTCCCAGTGCAGACATCACAGGCCACATCTTCAGGTCCAGCATAGCAGTGATCATCAGGAGCAGCTTGGATTCTAATCTTCTTCAGTTCCTCCACTAAAGCTGCTAACGTGGTGCTTTTCTTCAGGACAGGCCTCGGTGTGAAGGTCTGCCTACACTGAGGGCAGCTGTGGATTCTCTTCTCATCCTCTCCATCCCAGAAGTTTTGAATACAGTTCATGCAGTAGCTGTGTCCACAGGGAATAGTCACCGGATCCTTCAGTAGTTTCAGACAGATCGAACAAGAGATGGTTTCCTGATCCAGCTGAACTCCTTTCTGCGCCATTTCTCCTCTCCGCGTCGACGACTGTCTGAGTTTGACTTCCTCAGAAATGAAACTAGTTTGAGCTCTGATCTCAACAACATGCGGCCTGTCAGCTGACACGTCAGCACATGTTGGTTCCACCCATCTTCAAACTGTAGATCTGAGGGGGAGGGAACAAGGAAACATGAGCAGGGTGGAGCTGGCTGTGTTTGAGGATGTTTGAGGACACAGGATTGCACAATAACGTGCAGTTGTAGCCCTCTGCACTCACACACACAGAAATGTAGAAACAGATATTCCAATGTCTGGAAACAGACAAAGACTCAGCGTGTCTGACTTCACTCCATGTACAGTGACAGAAGGACTGAGTAATCAGTCATAAAGTTCCCATCAAAACTGTTTAAATCAGTTCAAAGAGGCAAATATATCAATTCAACCTGATACCAGAACAATCAATGATCACTTCTATGGTTCCACAAAGAAAAGTTATTTTATTTAATTTTATTGTGTTTTATTTTATTTTATTTTTAGTTGTATTTATTTAATTTTATTGTGTTTTATTTTATTATTTAGTTGGGTTTATTTTATTTTGTTTGTTTGTTTGTTTATTTTATTTTATTTTATTTTATTTTATTTTATTTTATTTATTTATTTTATTTTATTTATTTTATTTTATTTTATTTTATTTTATTTATTTTATTTTATTTTATTTTATTTTATTTTATTTTATTTTATTTTATTTTATTTTATTTTATTTTATTTCGTTCTCCCGCTCCAGCAGGTGGCAGTAAACGCAGCACCGCGTATCCCCGCTGCCGTTAAAACCTCCAACAAATAACAGCAACCGCGTTTGTGGCTGTGACGCGCCAACCAACCAATCAGAGGCCCGCCTCACCGCTGCCCGGTAACCATCGACCAATAGGAAGCGTCTGTTGGTCACCGGTGTGTCGCTCTGTCTGTGTCCCGGGGTCGGAGCCTCCGCAGCGGCCGAAGATGAGCGTGATGATGAGGTAAAGCAGCCGCCTCACCTCGCTCCATTCACGGCGTCAGCACCGGACAGCACCGGCACGTTAGCACGTTAGCACGTTAGCACGTTAGCACGTTAGCCTTTCAGGCTTCAGCGTTTGTTTGTTCGGTTTAAGGTGGAATGCTTAAGGTGGAATGCTAACGTAGCCTAGCCTCCGCTCGGTTTAAGGTGGAATGCTTAAGGTGGAATGCTTAAGGTGGAATGCTAACGTTAGCAGCAGTGAGCAGCCTCATCCACTCACTGCTGTCCAACCTGAGGGTCTCGACCCTTCTGTGGGTCGCCCAAAAGCTTCAAAAAGGGGTCGCAGCATTCCACCGTAGAAACTGTTTACGAACTATTTTCAATAAGTTACAGTTACATTACATTTACGTTACATTACATTTAGTCATGTAGCTCAGGGTATCACCGATACTTTTCTTAAGTGTGTTTGTGATGTTTCCTTTTTTATTCTTAAACTTAAACCCAGGACAGACCAGGACAAAGTTTATAGTTTAATGCTTTATTATAACTTTAAATTAAAAAGTACCAGTAAACAAATTAAAACAAACAAGTACTGTTGAGAAACTATGATACAAAAATGAAATTAAAATTCTCAACAAAACAAAAACAACAGCTGGTGAAAATATAAATAATATGACTAGCATCGATCCGATACCGACTTGGTATCGGTACTGTCGATATCTGGATCGATCCGCCCACCACTAGCTCAGGACGTCCCAAACCCTTTCAGCCCGCAACCTCCAGAAACAAACGGCACCAGTGATTGTCCTCGTTACGAATAGGGATGTAACGAAACACTCAACACACGACTCGATTCACGATTTTTGTTCACGATACGATTTTTTTCTCCGTACCTACGTAGTGACGTGACGTCACGTGACTTGACGTCTGACGTTGAACAGATGAATCACCAAAGCAGTGACTTTTTTAAGAAAAAGATCATATCCTACTTGAATCGCGATCATTTTTTCTGTCAGCGATCGTCACGATGCATCGTTACATCTCGAGTTACGAAAATATAAAGTAATGTCATATATAAATACTTTTTTATGTTTTGCTACAATTATGGATAAAATGTTGTCTGTTTCAAAAGTTTCTTACACTTTTATTCAAAGCGAGTTTTTTGGGGTTCAGTATCTTTGCCCCAATGACACTTGGACATGCAGACCTGGAGGAGCCGGGGATCGAACCACCGACCATCTGATCGGTGGACGACCCGCTGAGCCACAGCTCGTACAGTCAGATAACACGAAACATCACGACGATAATAAAAAACTTTATTTCCAAACGATGTGTAACGTTGTCAGAGTGTTTGGAGAACGTTGTTTGTTATTCCCAACGACTTGAATGTTCATTCACATCAATAATTAATTATAATAATAAACACACATCACAGTTCATGTTAGAGTGAAGCTCTATATATATAAAATATAAAAAGTAAAGGCAAATTTAAATTTAGAAAAAAGTATATACAATAAATAGAACAACAGCAGTATAACACCATGATGAGGTAGCTCGTGTCAGACTTCTGTTGTGCTCGTCTTTCCAGAACGAACTCCCGGCGGACAAAAACAAGCGTAAGAAGAGGCGAGAGCTCACCGAGGACCAGAAACATGAAATCAAAGAAGCCTTCGAGTTGTTTGACACCGACAAAGACAAAGAAATCGACTACCACGAGCTGAAGGTGAGCGTGATCTGTACTCGAGTATCTGTTTCTGATTACAGCCAATCATCATCCAGGTCCCCAGCAGCAGCTGATATCACTGCCTAGTCCAGCAGCAGTCAGCCCAGCTCGGCGTCTGTCTTTCAGCCTTTTATTTCACCAAGCTCTCTACCAACCACTAAAAGTCTAGTCCCACATTTACTCTTGTCCGGCGGCTTCTTGCTCGCTCACTCTCTCCTTTTCTCTTCTTAGCTTCCTCCGTCAGCGTCCTCTTCACTCTCTTCTCCTCTGCCATCATGTCCATAGAAGCTGTCTGAACGCTCGGTTGCATTGCTAAACGCTCGCCCAGCTCAGGTTCTGGCACGACACCGGCTCTGCTCCCCGTCAGCGTTCCCCCGGGCCTGTAAACCTCCTCTCCTTCTTCTGCTGGTCCAAAACGCCCAAACTGGACCGGGCACGTACACGCAGCGATGCGCTGTTCTTGGTCAATGTTTCAAACACCAACAATTGAACCCTTGAAATAAAACCAGTTATTGTAGCCAACTGTTTTTACCCGTTGCCATGGTAATGGTATCAGTCATATTTTCCCGTCATGCTGGTTTGATCACACGTGCGGCTGCTCTGCAAGCTCAGAGTTCAGGTATCGCCTCAGATCGCCGCACCGCTTCAACTTTTGGCCCAATCAGGTGAAAACGTAACTTCGCGCACGGCTTCATATCTACGAACATATAGAAGTGACATGTTCACCCACGATTCAGTGCAAAAGAGCCAACTTCTAAACTTTATTGTCCAGCTGAGGACGGAGAATCAACGAGTCACGATCGTGTCGTGATGTTTCCACTCCTCTGATCAGGATGGAAGTACGTCTTAACGTTAAATCTGTCAATGCTTAAACATGCCAACAGGTGGCGATGCGCGCGCTCGGCTTTGAGGTGAAGAAGGTGGACGTGTTGAAGATCCTTAAAGACTACGACAGAGAGGGGAACGGCAAAATAACGTTCGAGGACTTCAACGAAGTCGGTAAGTTTGCCTTCGGTTTCCGTCACGGGTCTTCACGCCGTCTTAAGTCTCTCCGGTGAATCCTTGACGCGCTCGTGTCGTCGTCTTCTCCGCAGTGACCGATCGCATCCTGGAGCGAGACCCCAAGGAGGAGATCATGAAGGCCTTCAAGCTGTTCGACGACGACGAGTCGGGAAGGATCAGCCTGAGGAACCTGAGACGGGTGGCACGGGAACTCGGGGAGAACATCAGCGACGAGGAGCTGCGCAGCATGATCGACGAGTTCGACGCGGACGGAGACGGTGAAAGTAAGAGCTCAAACCGTCGACTCAAGGTCGAAAATTCTTTATTTCCAGGTAGACGTTCGTTATGTTTCTCCACTCGTCCTTTAATCTGTCTGCAGGTTGTCTGTAGGTTGTCTGTAGGTTGTTCTTAGGTTGTCTGTATTCGTGGCTGAACTGTTTGTTTTTTTCTTCTTGTCCAGTAAATCAGGACGAGTTCCTGTCCATCATGACCGGAGACTCCTGCTGAGGACTTTGATGTTTGTCTGCTCGTCCATGAAGGTGGACATGAGTCCTCTGAAGTGGTTTCTACTGGAATCATCACACACGACTGCCGTCAAAGTGTCGTCGACCGTCTTCTTGAAGCGTTCTGAAGTGACTCTGTCTTCATATTTCATGTTGTCGTCGATCATTTTTTAAAGTTTACATAACGTGAATGTTTGAATGTTTATTTATTTTGTACTGAATAAATCACTTTGCCGACAAATCTTTCTTTATCTTCACTACGTTACTTTAAATGTCCAGTGTGTCGGATTTATGCCATCTAGTAGTGAAGCTGACAGTCTGGGGGACGTCACGGAGACTACGTCCAGGTTTTAGACAGTCTGCGGGGACGTCACGGAGACTACGTCCAGGTTTTAGACAGTCTGTGGGGACGTCACGGAGACTACGTCCAGGTTTTAGACAGTCTGTGGGGTCGTCACGGAGACTACGTCCAGGTTTTAGACAGCTGGGGGACGTCACAGAGACTACGTCCAGGTTTTAGACAGTCTGTGGGGACGTCACGGAGACTACGTCCAGGTTTTAGACAGTCTGTGGGACGTCACAGAGACTACGTCCAGGTTTTAGACAGTCTGCGGGGACGTCACGGAGACTACGTCCAGGTTTTAGACAGTCTGCGGGGACGTCACGGAGACTACGTCCAGATTTTAGACAGTCTGCGGGGACGTCACGGAGACTACGTCCAGGTTTTAGACAGTCTGCGGGGACGTCACGGAGACTACGTCCAGGTTTTAGACAGTCTGCGGGGACGTCACAGAGACTACGTCCAGGTTTTAGACAGTCTGCGGGGACGTCACAGAGACTACGTCCAGGTTTTAGACAGTCTGGGGGACGTCACAGAGACTACGTCCAGGTTTTAGACAGTCTGGGGGACGTCACGGAGACTACGTCCAGGTTTTAGACAGTCTGCGGGGACGTCACAGAGACTACGTCCAGGTTTTAGACAGTCTGCGGGGACGTCACGGAGACTACGTCCAGATTTTAGACAGTCTGCAGGGACGTCACGGAGACTACGTGTGTGTGTGTGTGTTGGCGCTGAAGGTCAGCACTGATGTTGACTCTCAGACCGGCCTCTGGTCCTCGCTGCAGGGACGGTCTTCATGACTTGCCCTTGCACTGGCACATGCTCAGCTGTTGGACTGAAGCAACATGCTCCAGAAATAAACCGGCCCAGTTCCTCCCCAGTTACAACCTCAGAGTCGCCCCCCTGTGGCTTTCACTATACCACACACACACACACACACACACACACACACTCTTTTGTACTGCTGGTAATCATCTTGTGTTGATGAGACTTCTAAAAATAAGTCGGTCTGGCGGACCCCGTCAGGGTCTGATGATTGCTCTCTGGTTAGCGGGTTAGCATCGGCTCCAGATTTAGATGGACTAACTCGTTTACTCTCAGAGTACTCGAGTATCTCCATTTTACTTCACTACTTTGAATATGGTGCAGTAAAAAGTTCAATCTGCACTTTATTTATTTTCAAGTATTAATTACAGATATTTTTTCTTAATTAGTTGATGAATTAATTCATCTGTAATTCCATCAAATCCATTTTTTAAAATGTTTTTCTTTAGAGTTGTAAGATTGGGTGAGGAGAAGACAAAAATCTGCTTCGAACATGCTTTTATTTTGTTAATTTAATGCTTTTATTGTGAAAATACAGAATGCTTTTCAAAATAAAATGTTTAAAAACACAAAAAACAAAGCTATATTTGAAGATTTTCAAATGGATTTCAGAGTCGAGCTGCTTTAAATGCCGATCATTTCACGACGCGGTGGCCGTGCAGGTCGAGGTCATTCTTACGAGAAAGGTCAAAGGTCACGGCCTCCCACCTGGGCGCTGGTGTCACCCTCCCAGCTGACACGCGTCATAAACGCTCACACCTTCCTGAGCCGCGAAGCTTCATTCACCGAGAAACTTTAAGCACGACTGATAATGCTTCTAACGTGCCGTCACAGATCGGTCCAAACGGTCCAAACGGGCCTCGTCCTGCCGTCCCCCCTGTGTTCGCCTGTCTCGGTGAGGGTCGGAGGTTAAGTGTTGTCACATGGTCGGCATAACTCGCCTAATGACTGACAGGTGGACACAAGAGCCGGACTGCGACTCTGGTTACCGATGAGGCAGTTTAAAGGCGCCCGCTGTGCAAACAGAGCGACACGTAACGATGGACGTTTGGACGATTCATTTAATTTATAAAGCACCAAATCAGAACAAAGTAATCTCTGGACGAGTCTCCGTGACGTCCCCGCAGACTGTCTGAAACCTGGACGTAGTCTCCGTGACGTCCCCGCAGACTGTCTGAAACCTGGACGTAGTCTCCGTGACGTCCCCGCAGACTGTCTGAAACCTGGACGTAGTCTCCGTGACGTCCACACAGACAAACCTGGACGTAGTCTCCGTGACGTCCCCGCAGACTGTCTGAAACCTGGACGTAGTCTCCGTGACGTCCCCGCAGACTGTCTGAAACCTGGACGTAGTCTCCGTGACGTCCCCGCAGACTGTCTAAAACCTGGACGTAGTCTCTGTGATCCCCGCAGACTGTCTAAAACCTGGACGTAGTCTCTGTGACGTCCCCGCAGACTGTCTGAAACCTGGACGTAGTCTCCGTGACGTCCCCGCAGACTGTCTGAAACCTGGACGTAGTCTCTGTGACGTCCCCACAGACTGTCTGAAACCTGGACGTAGTCTCTGTGACGTCCCCACAGACTGTCTAAAACCTGGACGTAGTCTCCGTGACTCACAGACTGTCTAAAACCTGGACGTAGTCTCCGTGACGTCCCCGCAAACCTGGACGTAGTCTCCGTGACGTCCACACAGACAAACCTGGACGTTGTCTCTGTGACGTCCCCACAGACTGTCTAAAACCTGGACGTAGTCTCTGTGACGTCCCCACAGACTGTCTAAAACCTGGACGTAGTCTCTGTGACGTCCCCACAGACTGTCTAAAACCTGGACGTAGTCTCCGTGACGTCCCCGCAGACTGTCTAAAACCTGGACGTAGCTCTGTGACGTCCCCACAGACTGTCTAAAACCTGGACGTAGTCTCTGTGACGTCCCCGCAGACTGTCTAAAACAAGCAAGCTTACTTAGCTCGCCTCTTAG
>JAFMOB010000532.1:0-40000 GCA_018985215.1 Larimichthys polyactis
CGACCACGACAGACTGTCCGTAAAGAAGCAAGATGGCGGCAAGGTTACTGCTCCGAGCCTCTGTCTCCGCGTCTGTCTCCGCCTGCCGCCGGGCCGCCCCGGTGCCTGCTCTGACCCGCGGCATGGCTGCTGGAGGTAAGGACGGAACCAGAACCAGAACCAGAACCGAGTGTGATTTAAAAACGAGGACAGACAAACCGCGTTTAAAGATCTGCTACTTTACCAAGACATGTTGTTAATGTGTGAGTCAGTCTTTGATGACGTTAGAAATCAGAATAATTAATATAAAACACGTTAATTACTGCTCATGCTTCATCAAGGTGACGTGACGTCACGGGTTCCGGGTCAATAAAGCCCGTGACGTCACGTCACCTTGATGGAAGCAGCACGTGAAACAAACGTGAAACAAACGTAAAACAAACGTAAAACAAACGTGAAACAAACGTTAAACAAACGTAAAACAAACGTGAAACAAACGTGAAACAAACGTGAAACAAACGTGAAACAAACGTGAAACAAACGTAAAACAAACGTGAAACAAACGTAAAACAAACGTGAATCAAACGTGAAACAAACGTTAAACAAACGTGAATCAAACGTGAAACAAACGTTAAACAAACGTTAAACAAACGTGAAACAAACGTGAAACAAACGTTAAACAAACGTTAAACAAACGTGAAACAAACGTGAATCAAACGTGAAACAAACGTTAAACAAACGTGAATCAAACGTGAATCAAACGTTAAACAAACGTTAAACAAACGTGAAACAAACGTTAAACAAACGTTAAACAAACGTTAAACAAACGTGAAACAAACGTTAAACAAACGTGAAACAAACGTGAAACAAACGTCAAACAAACGTTAAACAAACGTCAAACAAACGTCAAACAAACGTCAAACAAACGTTAAACAAACGTGAAACAAACGTGAATCAAACGTGAATCAAACGTGAATCAAACGTGAAACAAACGTGAATCAAACGTGAAACAAACGTGAAACAAACATTAGTGAATCTTCATCAAACTCTCTTTGAATGGGCACAAATCCAATCAGACACGTTTATGACACAAAAACCACTTTGATGTCATTTAATAACTTAAATTAAATAATTTAATCCACGTGACGAGTTCCCTCTTAGATCGGTGTATAGCTAACTAATCAATGAACAGGTGTTTTCAGTACTCACACCGGCCGGTACCAATGTTCAGCTGATGCCTCCCTAAAGTTAACCTGTGTTAGACAAACTGTATGGAAAAAAATAGAAAGTTAAATTAGGCTGTAAGCAGATGACTGAAGTCACAGCATGTGGCAGAGCAATGACTGAGCCGCTGTGCAGTCTGATGGCCGGTCTACATTAGTTAGGCGAGGGTGATGCGAGGAGATTGCAATGCAGCGATCACACCACCAGATGCTGGAGACTGGACCTTTAAATCAAATAAATATAATAAAATGAAGTCGTCTTCAGCTCCAGCACACGACATGACGACGGCGTTAGTCCCGCCGATCGTGACGCGATGGCGGGATGACCTGCTGAATGTAACCGCTGTGAACAATCAGGAAATACTTTATTTAATTTATTATGTTAATATTAATAACTCACACTCTGTCTCTCTCTCTGTCTCTCTCTCTCTCGTCTCTTCTCTCTCTCTCTCTGTCTCTCTCTCGTCTGTCTCTCTCTCTGTCTCTCTCTTCTCTCTCTCTCTTCTCTCCTCTCCTCTCCTCTCCTCGCCTCTCTCCCCTCTCCTCTCTCTCCTCTCTCCTCTATCCCTCCTCCTCCTCCTTTTTATTTTTATATATAAAATCAATCATGGGACACAAATCTAATTTTGTGGTGTAAACTGACTCAGATTTAGAAGCTGGTTCATGAATAAAACAAAGTGAGACCACAGGTGGATCATCAGAGTTTTCGTGAATCCACCTGGACAGTCTCAGAGACATTTCAGGCTGGGAGGTTCGACCGAAGTGTCTGATTGGCGTCTGGAGCGTGGGGAAAGAGCTCCTCGCTTGGGGGAAAGAGCTCCTGCTGTGGGGAAAGAGCTCCTCGCTGTGGGGGAAAGAGCTCCTCGCTGTGGGGAAAGAGCTCCTCGCTCCTCGCTGTGGGGGAAAGAGCTCCCCTCGCTGTGGGGGAAAGAGCTCCTCGCTGGGGGAAAGAGCTCCTCGCTGTGGGGAAAGAGCTCCTCGCTGTGGGGAAAGAGCTACTCGTCTGTGGGGGAAAGAGCTCCTCGCTGTGGGGGAAAGAGCTCCTTGCTTGTGGGGAAAGAGCTCCTCGCTGCCCGGCGTATCTGCTCTGTCTTCCTCCATGTTTGTCAGTATGCGTGTTGGGCTGCGAGTGTGTCGTGCGCATACATACGTCATCAACGGGAATTTATCGTTTTTATCGTGGGATGACATATTCTTACCATGTGGAATGTTTTTGACGATATATCGTAAACGATGAAATATCGCACATCCTAGATGGCGCTGATAGTCGAGTGCCGATGTGTTGTCTGTTTTATTTCCACTGACGTTGTCTGCTCCCTCGTCAGGATTCCCACTGATGAAGAACAAGCCACGGCATGGAGAAGAAGATCATGAACGCCATGAAGGAGGGAAAGGTGAGATCACTGAGCCGCGCTCGGTCTGTTGCAGCATGAATTTCTGAATGAATCATGACATCACGAATGCTTCCCTCTCCTTCAGGATCCCTACAGCATGATGAAGCCCAAGAGCTACGCCGGCTCCAAGGTGGACCCCCACCTTGTCCCCTCCATCACAAACAAGAGGATTGTGGGATGCGTCTGTGAGTTCTCTTTAGTCCTAAATGTTACCTGACGGATTGTGTTGGCATATTAGCAGTTACACCCGGACAGAGGTCGAGCTCAGAGACCAACAGGGAACGTCGTCACCGTACCGAGGTGCTTTCAGACTTTATTGATCAGTAGCAGCAGAGGTACCTGAACTGACTCAGCCCGGGACGCCAGGAGCCAAAACCCGGCGAGAAAACCTCCCCGGTAGGCTGCTGTGTTCCCTGTTAGAGGTTCTGTTTCGGTCCGGCAGTGTTCGCTGGAAGGTAGACGCTGACGCTGCATTGTGTAGCGGTAGGTAGGGTGTAACGCACACTTGCTATTGGCTCAACACTATTTTCTGTGTCTGCAGGTGAAGAAGACAACACCCGCCGTGGTTTGGTTCTGGCTTCACGAGGGCGAGGCCCAGCGCTGCCCGTCCTGTGGTTCCCACTACAAACTGGTGGCCCATGAGCTCCCTCACTAACTCCTACATACCTGTGTCATTGTAGACGTTACCACAGAGCTGTGTCTCAGAATATTCCTCTTTACCTTAGAACGATGGAGAAACATCAGACGGCAGCGTTTCCTTTCTTTCAGTCTCCAGGAAGTTCATTTATCTCTGGACCTTTTGGTTTCCGTCCACTTCCTGGTCTTAAGTTGAGCGTCCCCGTCTGATTGGTCTTGGACTCGTTCTGTCTCAGTACTTGATCGACCCTGCTGACCTCATCAGTCTTTTGCTTTACACGTTACCTTTTCCAGAGGGATCACATGTGGTTTGGGTTCAGTTTTCTCTTCAACATTTCCATTCAGCTGCAGTTTACATCCACACGTGTACTGTACGACGTTACACTCGGTCCACCTAACTCCTTTTATTGAACCAATAAAGTTCTTGAACTCCTGCTTGTGGACGTGTTTCACTCTGTCCTGGTACTGTGTATTTGAATTATCTCATGTTATGTATCTGAACACGGAGACCTCAGTCGTGACACTTGAACAAAAATCATGTTTGGACCCGTTACATTAACCATAAATTCAGTTTTATGTTAACGGGCATCATGTGATGGGGACGCAAACATGCCCAAAGTTTACGTTGACCAGTGAACATGATAACATGTAAAGTATATTTTAAAAACAGTGAACCTGTAAGTAAATCATTTGGCTCTGTAGCGCCTCCCAGAGGGCACAAATGCATCTGCAGTGATGTGACAAGTGAGTTTCTCCAGTGTGGGAACACTGAAATCTAAAAGTCATTATTTAGAAATATGACTTTAATTCTCACCATATTTAATAACGACTTTATTCTCGTAATTAATTTTAAAAAGTAGTTTATATGTGGCCCTAATACTGCGTTGTAATATATAATATATACATAATTATATATAATATTAATATATAAGATATTATGATATAAAACATTTAGTTACATCAGGAAATATGATCCAGATTAACACAGCAGGCAGGGAAATAACGTCCATGTGGGTCCAGCTCACTTAACAAGGGAATGAAGAAGCAGTAAAGAAAGAGGAGGCCATAAAGAAAGAGGAGGAAATGAAAGTAAAATGATGAAAAGCAGAAGGAAAAAGAAATCATCAATCAGTGGAAGAAGCAGGGAGACATTTGTATAAAGGACAAGGTGTAGCAGGACAGGTGGGGTGATGGAGGTAGCAGGACAGGTGGGGTGATGGAGGTAGCAGGACAGGTGGGGTGGGGTGATGGAGGTAGCAGGACAGGTGGGGTGATGGAGGTAGCAGGACAGGTGGGGTGATGGAGGTAGCAGAGCAGGTGACCATGAGCAGGCTGAGAGTAGTGCTCAGTAAACTGAAGAACACACTCAGTATATTTGTAATTGTATTCATTTAATGGGCCCATGTACAGCATAAAACATACACCCGTAAACATAAGCCCGTCCTGTCCTCACTACAGGCCCGTCCTGTCCTCTCTACAAGCCCGTCCTGTCCTCTCTACAGCCCGTCCTGTCCTCACTACAGGCCCGTCCTGTCCTCTCTACAGCCCGTCCTGTCCTCACTACAGGCCCGTCCTGTCCTCTCTACAAGCCCGTCCTGTCCTCTCTACAGGCCTGTCCTGTCTTCACTACAAGCCCGTCCTGTCCTCACTACAGGCCCGTCCTGTCCTCTCTACCGCCCGTCCTGTCTTCACTACAAGCCCGTCCTGTCCTCACTACAGGCCCGTCCTGTCCTCTCTACAGGCCCGTCCTGTCCTCTCTACAGGCCCGTCCTGTCTTCACTACAAGCCCGTCCTGTCCTCTCTACAGGCTCGTCCTGTCCTCTCTACAGGCTCGTCCTGTCCTGTCCTGTCCTCTCTACAGGCCCGTCCTCTCCTGTCCTCTCTACAGGCTCGTCCTGTCCTCTCCTGTCCTCTCTACAGGCCGTCCTGTCCTGTCCTGTCCTCTCTACAGCCCGTCCTGTCCTCTCCTGTCCTCTCTACAGCCCGTCCTGTCCTCTCCTGTCCTCTCTACAGCCCGTCCTGTCCTGTCCTGTCCTCTCTACAGCCCGTCCTGTCCTCTCTACAGGCTCGTCCTGTCCTCTCTACAGGCCCGTCCTCTCCTGTCCTCTCTACAGGCTCGTCCTGTCCTGTCCTGTCCTCTCTACAGGCCCGTCCTCTCCTGTCCTCTCTACAGGCTCGTCCTGTCCTGTCCTGTCCTCTCTACAGGCCCGTCCTGTCCTCTCTACAGGCCCGTCCTGTCCTCTCTACAGGCCCGTCCTGTCCTCTCTACAGCCCGTCCTCTCCTGTCCTCTCTACAGGCTCGTCCTGTCCTCTCCTGTCCTCTCTACAGGCCGTCCTGTCCTGTCCTGTCCTCTCTACAGCCCGTCCTGTCCTCTCCTGTCCTCTCTACAGCCCGTCCTGTCCTCTCCTGTCCTCTCTACAGCCCGTCCTGTCCTGTCCTGTCCTCTCTACAGCCCGTCCTGTCCTCTCTACAGGCTCGTCCTGTCCTCTCTACAGGCCCGTCCTCTCCTGTCCTCTCTACAGGCCCGTCCTCTCCTGTCCTCTCTACAGGCTCGTCCTGTCCTGTCCTGTCCTCTCTACAGGCCCGTCCTCTCCTGTCCTCTCTACAGGCTCGTCCTGTCCTGTCCTGTCCTCTCTACAGGCCCGTCCTGTCCTCTCTACAGGCCCGTCCTGTCCTCTCTACAGGCCCGTCCTGTCCTCTCTACAGGCCCGTCCTGTCCTGTCTCCTCCAGGGTTCAGCTGGTATATCGGCTGCAGTACAGCAGTGAGGTGCAGCAGAGGGCGCTGTGTGCGGCACTAAGGATGCAGACTGCCGTGAGACAGCGAAGAAGAAGAAGGAGACGTCAGACCAGGTCAAAGGTCACACCCTTGACGTCAGGAAGAAGCAGACATGGCGGCGAGGTCACTGCTCCGCTCGGCTGTCCGAGCCGCGAACACCTGGCGGGCCGCCCCGGTACCTGCTCTGACCCGCGGCATGGCTGCCGGAGGTGAGGACGGAACCAGAACCAGAACCAGAACCAGAACCAGAACCGAGTCTTAAAGCAGAGCTAACGAGCTAACGCTAGCTGCAGGTAGCGCGTTGTTCAGGTGTGAAACACCGGTGTTACAGCTCAACGAGCGACCGTGTTAACTGGTGACCGTTAGCCAAAACGCCCCCGGTGGTTGCCGTGGTTACATTCAGATGAAGACGTCATGTTTGGCACTGTGTGTGTGTGTGTGCGTGTGTGTGTGTGTGTGTGTGTGTGTGTGCGCGCGCGTGTGTGTGTGTGTGTGTGTGCGCGTGTGTGTGTGTGTGTGTGCGTGTGTGTGTGCGTGTGCGTGTGTGTGTGTGTGTGTGTGTGTGTGTCACAGGAAGATGCATCATGTTGGATGACCTGATACCGATTATTACAAATTAATTATTAATGTACTGACACGTTCAATTCATGACGTCACTGGTTTGTACTGATTTCGTATCTTACACATGAATTATGATTGATGTCGTCGCCTCTTATTTTTCATCAGCGGTTCTCCTGCCAGCCTTCAGGTCTGTGCGCGTCGTTAACAAATGAAAGTGTTCAAAGAGCGTCACCTGATCTGTCGATCCGCACCTGTCAGGTTGAGCTCACAACCGCCACAGCTTCACGTTTTGTGTTTAAATTAGGGGTGTATCAGTACACACAAGTCACGGTTCGGTATATACCGCGGTATGGGGGTCACGGTTCAGTACGTACCTCGGTATGGGGGTCACGGTTCAGTACGTACCTCGGTATGGGGGGTCACGGTTCGGTACGTACCTCGGTATGGGGGGTCACGGTTCGGTACGTTTCTCAGTATGGGGGGTCACGGTTCGGTACGTTTCTCGGTATGGGGGGGTCACGGTTCGGTAATAACCGCGGTATGGGGGGGGGTCACGGTTCGGTACTTACCGCGGTATGGGGGGGTCACGGTTCGGTACGTACCGCGGTATGGGGGTCGCAGTTCGGTACGTTTCGCGATATGGGGCTCGCGGTTCGGTACGTTTCTCGATATGGGGCCCGCTGTTCGGTACGTACCTCGGTATGGGGGTCGCAGTTCGGTACGTTTCTCGATATGGGACTCGCGGTTCGGTACGTTTCTCTATATGTGGCCCGCGGTTCGGTACATACCTCGGTATGGGGTCCGCGGTTCGGTATGTTTCTCGGTATGGGGGTCACGGTTCGGTACGTACCTCGGTATGGGGGTCGCGGTTCGGTACGTACCTCGGTATGGGGGTCGCGGTTTGGTACGTTTCTCGGTATGGGGGTCGGGGTTTGGTACGTTTCTCGGTATGGGGGTCGCGGTTTGGTATGTTTCTCGGTATGGGGGTTTCTCGGTTTCTATCTTTTTTTCTTCGTCCTTTTTTGTAACTACTTCTTCTTCTCCTGTAATGACTGTTTCTGGCAGCTTTTAAGCTCATTACCGTCACCTGGATTAAAGTTAATTAACTCACTCAGACGCATTCGTCATATGACTGCGTGCACCGAACCGCGAGCCCGTACTGTGACCGCACACCCCTAGTTTGAATACATGTGTTTTGGTTGTACACTAATGGATGAGTGTGTGTTTAGCAGACTCATCGCTCTGTTGTTTCATATTAAAATCAGATTAAAGGTGGCGTGTGTTTCTTGTAAACATTGAAGGTACGACCTCGTTTGTTTGCTTTGCTCAGACATGTTTGTAACTCGTTATGACGTCAGGAATTCCCACTGATGAAGAACAAGCCACGGGCATGGAGAAGAAGATCATGAACGCCATGAAGGAGGGAAAGGTGAGATCACTGAGCATTCGTTCAGAAAACATATCTCAGTCCTTTAGCTCATACCACATGAGCAGTGTGTGCACCAGTGTATGACGGGGATGTGCCGTACACGTCCTCAGTGAAAAGATTCTTTACATCACATGAAATGTATTCTTGTCTGATAGAATGCTTCCCTCTCCTTCAGGATCCCTATAGTATGATGAAGCCCAAGAGCTACGCCGGCTCCAAGGCGGACCCCCACCTTGTCCCCTCCATCACAAACAAGAGGATTGTGGGATGCGTCTGTGAGTTCTCAAAGTCCTAAATGTTACCTGACCCGTTTAAGCTGAGTCGCTTTACCGCAGAGCCAACATCAAGTTTACCCTTTAATAGCTTTAGCGATTATATGGGTACGTAACAAAAACATGAAAACGGCGTGTGTTCACTTTAGTGCTTCACCACTTCAAGCTAAACTTGCTGAGCTTTGCTGTTTTGTCGTCAAAAGTTTTATTCCAACCCTGCGTACCACAAACTATCTGTGGGTTTACGTCATTCTGCATCGTCATTGGTGTTTCAAAGGTGAATTTGGGTGGTACACCTTGATTTGAGAGTCGTCACGTGACATGACGCACGTTTTCGCAGACTTTAATTTGTAGATGTAAATGTAATTATCTCAATCCACCACAGCTGTGACGTGTTATCTCATGACTTTGTTATTCGAGATAGATAACTGGGTTGAAACACCGGCAGACCCGTCCAGAGGCACTCACTCAGTTCTGTCGGACCTTCTTTGTTGTGTTTGCGTCTCTCACTTTGTCTCATTTCCTGCCTGCAGGTGAAGAAGACAACACCGCCGTGGTTTGGTTCTGGCTTCACGAGGGCGAGGCCCAGCGCTGCCCGTCCTGTGGTTCCCACTACAAGCTGGTGGCCCATGAGCTCCCTCACTAACTCCTACATACCTGTGTCATTGTAGACGTTACCACAGAGCTGTGTCTCAGAAATATTCCTCTTTACCTTTAGAACGATGGAGAAACATCAGACGGCAGCGTTTCCTTTCTTCAGTCTCCAGGAAGTTCATTTATCTCTGGACCTTTTGGTTCCGTCCACTTCCTGGTCTTAAGTTAAGCGTCCCCGTCTGATTGGTCTTGGACTCGTTCTGTCTCAGTACTTGATCGACCTGCTGACCTCATCAGTCTTTTGCTTTACACGTTACCTTTTCCAGAGGGATCACATGTGGTTTGGGTTCAGTTTTCTCTTCAACATTTCCATTCAGCTGCAGTTTACATCCACACGTGTACTGTACGACGTTACACTCGGTCCACCTAACTCCTTTTATTGAACCAATAAAGTTTGCTGTGGATGAACTTCACTGGTTCTGGTTGAGTTTTTTTCCTAAGAAGGTTGAATTCAGACTTTTTCCTCAAACCTCTTTTCATGTTTCAAAATGTAACTTTGACTAATGCGGTCTCTGTGCTATGATGCACTCTAAATCCTGACTAAAAATCCTCAAATAGACTATTGTTATGGAGAAAGTCACACAGCTGATTAGCTACAGCTTTCTCAAGTATCTTAGACAGAAAGGGAAGGTTTGATATCGGTCTGTAGTTGGCTAAGACCTTTGGGTCTAGTAAACAAGAAGAAATTGGTGACATCTGATTTTCAATATTGCACGTTGTTTTCTCACGACATGGCACTGATCATTCATTAATGAACATCCAGATCTACAAGTCCGACAGCAGGTGGTTCTGAACATGTTTTTTTCTGTTATCTCAAGATTATTGTTAGAGGAGTATTGTAAAATTAGATTTAGATGATATATAAAAATGTTTCAGGTCGTTTTCATTGATTTCATTGTGTTTGGACCTCAGTGTAACTGTTATCAAATGAAACTATTGTGGAGGAAGTTCCAGTGAGAGATGAACAAACAAAGTGACTCCAATATTGTCTTTGATTTATTCAACAGAGTGAGAATAACATGATTAAGATTAAATGATTAATGAAGATTAACTGATTAAGACTAAATGAGCAAACAACTGTCATTATTCCGAAGAACAGCACTCAGAGTACAAAGTCAAAGTATTTCATTGGAAAGGTCAGAGGTCCTCACACACAAAGAGGTTCAGAGTCTGACACAGAGGAATAAAAGTCATTTACATTTATACAGTTCCTGTCCTGCATCTGACGTGATCGGAAACCTTTAACTTGATGACAAGAAACTAAAGTTCAGTTGTTCCTCAGCCTGACAAGTGAATCTTCCCGTAATGTGAGTCTGAGCTTTATCTTTAGCCCTGAAGGTTATCACAAGAACTCCTCGTACGGAGTTTGCTACCCAACTCTCAGCAGGCGGCGAGTCACAGCTGTGAGATAGAAAAGTTACAATCTGTGGTCGCATTCCTCAAAATACACAGAGCACAGCGAAACACAGTTCAGTTCAAGGTTAACAGTGTCACGGATACATTCGGTCACCACAGCTATATATTTGTGAGGAGCTTCTAAAGATGGACGTCTTCAGAGGAACCAATGGGCTTGGAGCTGAGAGCAGGCAGGAAGTCAGAAAGTATTCAGAGACAGACTAACATGTTGTTGTCTTTTCATGTTGGCAGTCAGAAAAATACAGTCCATCATTTAATGGAACAATTCCAACCTGACAGTTCAAAGAGAACACGAGTATAAACACGTCCAATCCATGTGGATGTGGAGGAGCTCCTTGGAGGTCCTACTCTGCTCCCTGAGCTCCTTCCTCTGCAGTCGGTCCTTCAGCTGCACCAACAGCCACGTTCATGTCGACCAGCTCAATGTTCTCCTGTCTGCCCGCCTTCTGCCCCCTGCTGGCCTGGAGAGACATGACAGCACACAGATGAGACTTCCTGCATCACTCCTGTCTTCAGGTCAGTGAACACAGACGGATGCTTCATGTCAGTCAGTCCTCTGAACCACAGACATGTGTCAGTACCTTGTAGTAGAAACAGACGGCAGTGATCCCCAACAGCAGAGTCAGCGGCACGACGACCCATCTGCTGATGTGAACTGTTGGACCTGATCAAACACAGACAGACATCACATGATCACATGACATCATGAGTCCAGCAGCTTCCATCAAACACAAACTGGAGTGACCTGAAATCTCCTGAAATCACTTCAACATGGAGCTCTCTGATCGACCCGCTATCACGCCAAAGCGTGTAAAACACACGGTGGTCCACCGTGGCAGCGTCACGTTTTCAACACGTTCTCATTCTGCGCTCAAATGACCACGAATAAATATGCAACGTCCGGTTACCCTTTCAAAATAAAGCTTGCTGAGGTCACAGTGTGGTTCGGGTTCGGCACAAACACGACTTGGTTTGATTTAGAAAAAGATTGTAAGTTACGTTACGTAACAGACGTAAGTTAAGTACATTCCGTACGTTAACTTCCGTACGTTCCGTTCATTAACGAGACCTGGGACACTGACACTGACGTAAGTCTGGTTACTATGTGACATGTGTCATACAGTGACAGCAGTCACAGTGTCAGCAAACGACATGCATGGACACTGTGGTCAGCTGATGATCTTTCCTTACCTGAGCCAGTGAGAGCGAGCCGACGGCTCTCAGAGGAGAACTTCTGAGAAGAAACGGAGACGTGATAAACACAGCTGTAGCTTCCTGTGTGGGCGGGCTCTGCAACAGGAAACAGGAAGTGGGCAGAGTGATTGACAGATGGCTGGGTGTAGCTGTGTGCTGAGGTGGAGGAGGTGAAGGTGAGCTGGAAGGAGCCTCCTGGGTACTGTGGCTGGATGGAGCAGCTGATGGTGAAGGTGGAGCCCCACAACACATGAAACCCCTGCTGCTGGACCTCGGAGACCCCGTTCATGGAGGACACAGAGATGTTGGGCTGAACCAGCAGGTCTGTAGACAGACAGACAGACAGGCAGACAGACAGACAGGTTTGTCCAGGTGTGTCCTGTCAGGTGAAGCTCAGCAGTCTGTGGAGGCTCTGAAGGCTCCAGAAACAAGTTCACTTCTCTGCACTTCAGGAGGTCGCTGTCCTGGACTGAAGTCCAATGAAGACCACCAACTGTCCCTGATTGACTTACCTGAACAGGTGAGTTTCAGGATGGAGGAGGAGGAATCTGATGTTGCACAGTCCCTCAGAGCAGATCCAGAATGAACACAGGCAGACCTGATCCACCACACAGATCTGTCTGAGGACTCTGTCTGAGGACAGCAGAGCCACAGTCCAGATCTCTGCAGACAACAGCTGCTGTCTTCAGGGTCCAGACAGAGTAACTCACTGGTCTCCATTCTCGCAGATGTTTCAGCTCCAGTGTTCCTGCACAGCGACTGTGTCCTCCCACCAACCTGACAGGTTCTGAACAGAAACAAGAGAGTCATCAGTCAAAGAACAAAGTGAGTTTCATCAGAACAGAAATGAACCAAATCAAAGCTGCAGCTCCTCTTCTACCTGAGCAGGTGAGTCCAACAGCTTTTCCAGGTGAGCAGGTGTTTCTAGTTGATCCTGAGCTTCTACAGTCCAGGAGAGCAGACTCATGGCCTCCACACTGGAACTCTTTGGTCCACATTGGAGCCTCCACTTCTCCATAGAGCGCCCCCTGGAGGACTGAAGGAGCCCCACAGCCGAGCTCCCTACAGACCACCTCTGCATCCTGCTGGTCAAAGTCAGCTTCACACACTGAGGACCAGCGCTGGTCAGACTGGTCAGACTTTACCTCCAGTCTGCCTGAACACAGACTAGTCCCATCCAGCAGCCTGACAGAGTCTGCAGAGATAACAGAAGATACAACAGAGAGAGAGACAAGACAGCAGACACTAAATAAAAAGATGTCCTCAAACAACAATTCAGTGATTCAAACTGGATCAGAATAATTCCAACATCACTTCATGGTTAACAACAGACTGTCTGTCTGTCTGTCTGTCTGTCTGTCTGTCTGTCTGTGATGCTTCACTCTCCTCTGTAGCCTGGTTAGCTCCGTTAGCTCCTCTATCTTATTATGCAGAGATCTGACTTTCCACAGAGAGCATGCTCGTAGAGCTAACAGCTGTTCTCGAGTGTAAACAAGAGAGCCGTGTCTTTTTTTGATGGATCATGAAGTATGACAGAAAAAAGGCAAATCACTGATCTCCATAGTTCAAGTCCGACTGACACAACATGGATGAAGACTGGTGTCAAAAAAACACATGAAAAAAGTACAAAAAGTGAAAAAACAGTGACTGGACCTGGAAACCAACTACACGGTGCCATGGCAACAGAAAAAACAGAAGGACAAAATACAGAGATGATGTCACTGATGGACTTACCTGAACAGGTGAGATTCAGGATGGAGGAGGAGGAATATGATGTTGCACAGTCCCTCAGAGCAGATCCAGAATGAACACAGTCAGACCTGATCCACCACACAGATCTGTCTGAGGACTCCTCTCTCTGTTCTACAGAAACAGCAGAGCCACAGTCCAGATCTCTGCAGACAACAGCTGCTGTCTTCAGGGTCCAGACAGAGTAATAATCCACTGGTCTCCATTCTCGCAGAAGTTTCACCTCAAGTGTTCCTGCACAGCGACTGTGTCCTCCCACCAACCTGACAGGTTCTGAACAGAAACAAGAGAGTCATCAGTCAAAGAACAAAGTGAGTTTCATCAGAACAGAAATGAACCAAATCAAAGCTGCAGCTCCTCTTCTACCTGAGCAGGTGAGTCCAACAGCTTTTCCAGGTGAGCAGGTGTTTCTAGTTGATCCTGAGCTTCTACAGTCCAGGAGAGCAGACTCATGGCCTCCACACTGGAACTCTTTGGTCCACATTGGAGCCTCCACTTCTCCATAGAGCGCCCCCTGGAGGACTGAAGGAGCCCCACAGCCGAGCTCCCTACAGACCACCTCTGCATCCTGCTGGTCAAAGTCAGCTTCACACACTGAGGACCAGCGCTGGTCAGACTGGTCAGACTTGACCTCCAGTCTGCCTGAACACAGACTAGTCCCATCCAGCAGCCTGACAGAGTCTGCAGAGATAACAGAAGATACAACAGAGAGAGAGACAAGACAGCAGACACTAAATAAAAAGATGTCCTCAAACAACAATTCAGTGATTCAAACTGGATCAGAATAATTCCAACATCACTTCATGGTTAACAACAGACTGTCTGTCTGCCTGTCTGTCTGTCTGCCTGTCTGTCTGTCTGTCTGTCTGTCTGTCTGTCTGCCTGTCTGTCTGTCTGTCTGTCTGTCTGTCTGTCTGTCTGTCTGTGATGCTTCACTCTCCTCTGTAGCCTGGTTAGCTCCGTTAGCTCCTCTATCTTATTATGCAGAGATCTGACTTTCCACAGAGAGCATGCTCGTAGAGCTAACAGCTGTTCTCGAGTGTAAACAAGAGAGCCGTGTCTTTTTTTGATGGATCATGAAGTATGACAGAAAAAAGGCAAATCACTGATCTCCATAGTTCAAGTCCGACTGACACAACATGGATGAAGACTGGTGTCAAAAAAACACATGAAAAAAGTACAAAAAGTGAAAAAACAGTGACTGGACCTGGAAACCAACTACACGGTGCCATGGCAACAGAAAAAACAGAAGGACAAAATACAGAGATGATGTCACTGATGGACTTACCTGAACAGGTGAGATTCAGGATGGAGGAGGAGGAATCTGATGTTGCACAGTCCCTCAGAGCAGATCCAGAATGAACACAGTCAGACCTGATCCTCCACACAGATCTGTCTGAGGACTCCTCTCTCTGTTCTACAGAAACAGCAGAGCCACAGTCCAGATCTCTGCAGGCAACAGCTGCTGTCTTCAGGCTCCAGTCAGAGTAATCCACTGGTCTCCATTCTCGCAGACGTTTCAGCTCCAGTGTTCCTGCACAGTGACTGTGTCCTCCCACCAACCTGACAGGTTCTGAACAGAAACAAGAGAGTCATCAGTCAAAGAAGTCACTTTAATTAAAGGCTCATTCTGGTATTTTTTACACCTGGACACATTTTTACATGTTCAGTATTCTGATCGACTAACAGGTAGAAAAGGTTTTGGTCGGTCCAGTAGATCGCCTCAGCCGGCAGCCGAGAAACAGACTGCAATGTCTGCAACAAAACCTTTGGGGGAGACTGTGCACCGTCAGAAGTCTGTCCCCTCAAAGAACTTGTTTTTACCAGTGACGGGCTCAGAAGACCACGGTGGAAACGTGAGGCAGTAAATCATCTTTAAGAAAAAGCTCTATCTCTGTCTCTGGAACTACCCTTTAGAAAACTGGAACTAAACTTTGATTCTTCATCTCTCTTTTCTTTCCATATTTACCTTCTGAGTTTTGTCCTTCTTCAGTCTGCAGTCCTGAGGACAAAATCAGAAGATGAACATCAGGATGAAGCAGCATTTGCCGTGGACACAACAAACATTTTCAGGTTTCATCAAGAACTTTGTTGAAGCTCAGAAACGTCTCAGTGAACTCGCTCTGGATTTATATGACCAGTTTACTACAGGTGAGATGAATGTGAATACACAGAGCACGAGTCAGAGAACTGCTGTCTGTAGACTTACAGCAGGAGGAAATATTGTGTTTGAATTTGATGTGTTTTCTCTGAGGTGTGGTGACTTCTGAAGTGCATTAAAAATATAGATGTCTTCTTCAGAAAAAATGGTTATCCATTGTACATCAGGACGGCCAAGCAGTTTAATGTAATAGAAGTAGAAGGCTAATGGTAATGGAATATTTATTTTCTTTTGGGTAAAATATCACTCTATTCTGTGGAATTTACAACATTCCAACGACACACCTTACATCAGCGTTTGAATAAAAACTGTGTGTGAAGTATTTGACAAACGATAAACTGTGTTGTGTGTGTAACGTCTCCACTAAACTTGTTTTATTCAGTGTGAGTGGAAGCACACAGAGGTTGATGAAGAAATATTGTGTTTGAATCAGACGTTTTATTTTTTCTTTGAGGTGTGGTAACTGTTGAAGTGCATTAAAATATATAGACGTACCCTCAAGAAAGTGTGTTAGTCTGATTAAATATAATGCAGTAATTATATCAAATTGAACATTTGTTTCTTGATATAAGGAAATCATTTTATTCTCAAACATTTGACCATGAATGCAGCTGGTGGTATTCCTGTGAAAGGCTCTGATCCTGCTCTCCTGTTAGACAGTCTACAGAACACAAATGAACAGGTATGTTCATGTTTTGATCCTTTTTTCAAACCTCTAGGGCCTCAGGAAAGGGTGGTCCCCACATTTAAGTTGTGAAAAATTGGTCCCCATACCACATATAATCCAGTATGTGTGTGTTTTGTTGTTTTTTAAGAGTGGAGCTGCAGGTGTGTGAGTGTTTCAGTCCGTGCTCAGTGGAGCCTCTGCTGGCTGCAGCAGAGAATTTGACGACCTACTTCACACAGCTAACAGTCCAAATGAAGTATAGGAACAATACAGACAGTAAAGTTATTCTAAATATGACTGGATTTGATTTCAGTGTTTAAACAAGCAAACACAGTGGATCAACGTGGACCAATCTGCCCGACCTGCCGAAGGGTTTTTGATGAACGGTTGGGCTGAACTCAGTTTCCTGTGACTCCTTCACAATAAAAGCCTCACTGTATCTATCTAATTGGAGTGTTGATTATGAAGCAGTGGAAATGTTAGTGGTTAGCAGTTAGCAGTAACTTGATTCAGCTCTGATACGGCTGCAGGAGTGAACAGGAAACGAGCTGATAACGTGCTGCATCGTTTCCTGACAATTTGTCACGAGTGTGAAGGCGATCTGAGTGATAATCAACGCATGTCAAAGTGTCCGTGAGCAAGAACTGAACCCCAAACTGCTCCTGAGTGTGTGTGTTTGAAAGTGACAGAGTGTAATGTAATACATTTTCACTTCATTATGTAATAACACATTTTGTAATAAGTTGTTACATATTGCATCAGTACAGTCGTCCCTCACTGTAACACGGTTCACCTTTCGTGGCCTCGCTGTTTCACAGATTTTGTTTGTGTAATTTTGCATGCTTTTTTTTACAGCGTAGTGTACAGTATGATCATTGATCATTAAAATTAAATTTGTTAAAAATGTTTGGGCTTGAAAACAGGTTTTGATCTTTGGTTTCATTTACTAATACAGTATTGTACTTATTTTTGTTAAATCTGCAAAGGTTTGAACTTTGAGAGTTTAAATAAGACAAATGTGAGAAAATGTTGATGCCTGTCTGAGAAAAGTGAATAAAAGTGTGTGGTTAGGGGTTTTACAGCCTTAAAACATGTAGAATAATTGTAAAAAATAAAGTTGATTACATCGCAGATTTCATCTATTGCGGGTTATTTTTAGAACGTATCCCCCGTGATAAACGAGGGACCACTGTAATTACAAAATGCGGGTGTTGCACCCATGTTTTTTTTTTTTATCAAGAAATTGTAATAATCACCAAAAATGATTGTCTTAATTAGAAAAAAAACATAACATCAGAGCGACATTGACTTTAAGCATATCGAATCAAATCAAATCAGATTTTATTTGTATAGGTCAAAGTCACAAAGTCCATTTTCCTCTGAGGCTTTACAATCTGTACAGGGAGTGACACCCTCTGTCCTTAGACCCTCGGTTCCAGTGAGGAAAAACTTATATCAGCATGAATGAATTTTAAAAACTAATAGGATGTTTCATTGGTCAAATCTAAATCAAATATAACTGTATTCATAGAGAATGTGTTTGAAAGCTCATGGACAAAAACTGCACTAAGTGTTACTGGCACGGACATTATCGCTGCACTGAAGTGTTGGAAGACGTACACACATGCAATTTGGATTATGTTATGCAAATATTATACGTGAGAGAAAGCAGACAAAACAGGAAAAACAAACATGGGGCAGAAAATGTAACAAGTTTTGCCGTTTACCTGCAGTTCTAGGATATGTAAAACAAACCCTCACAGTATATATGAGTAAAAGTAGGCTACAGACAAGAGCGGACAACAAAGAAAAAGGGAACTCGCTCAATACATCTGGGATTGTTTACTGCAGTAGACTTATATATCAGTATCAGTATCACGTTATAACGTGAGTCCTACCTGCAGTCCAAAGCAGCAGCAGCAGCATCAACAGGTGATCCATGTCCAGGTGGAGCGTCTCTCTGCGTCTGCTTGTCTGTGTGTCTCTGCTCTGATCTCTCGTGCTGTCCTCAGTGTGTATCTGCGTACAGGAAGAGGAGGAGCTTCACTCACACGTCTCATTTGGAGAGTCCTCGTCTGACCTTTGAGCCTTTGAAAGCCCAACCAATAACTAATAACTACTTTTAGTAGTAGTTTGCTATTTTATTTTCTCCTGACCATGCAAATGAATACAAAACATGAATATGACATTTAGAGTGACGGTCCAACTTTGTCTAACTGTGACGGCGTCCAGCGTCCTGCAGATCATCATGGAAGTTACTGTTGATTATTAATCATCCATCTTTTGCTGTACGAGCTCTGCTTCACATCTTTCCTGGGTTTTAAACTGGCTTAAACCGGTTCTGGTCGGCGATGGTTTTCTTTGAATTTTGTTTTGTATTTTTCAGTTTGTTAAATATAATTTGGGTTCACTCAGAGTTCAGTGATGTTGAAACTCTGTGGTCTGTGGTTGACTTCTTTTAAGAGCATTTCTGTGAAACTGACAAACTTTGATAAGAAGCTGCTGACTGATGACAGATTACTGTGTTTTTTTGTTTCCATGTCAACCAGCGCAGGCTGAGCTGTAATCAGATGAATGCTGTGAGAAACTCTGATGGACGTGTTCACATCAGCAGAGGACACTTATCATGGAAACCATCATCAGAAATGGTGCAGGAGAATATTGGAGTCTCCTTATTCCAACCCTAATTCCAATGAAGTTGGGACGTTGTGTAAAGCGTAAATAAAAACAGAATACAGTGACGTGCTGACGGTGATCTCACTTTGCCCACATGTGCAGACAGTTGTTAAAAGAAGAGGGGATGCTACACATTAATGAACATCGCTCTGTCCCAACTTTTTTGACATGTGTTGAGCTAATATTTTCACATGATATGTTGTTTATGTTCTATTGGGAATAAATATAGGTTTGTGAGATTTGCAAATGACTGCATTCTGTTTTAATTTACATTTTACACAATGTCCCACCTTCATTGGAATTGGAGTCTTTAAAAGATAATCCCAAATAGTCTAGAGGTCAAAGGAACGATACGTCAGATATGAATTGTATTACATCCTAAAATGACCATGCTATGTCATCAGAGGGAAACAGTTCAACAGAAATACAAGCTTCTTGACAACAAAACTACAGTCAGTATGTTTCTACTTTTGAAATCTGCTTCAGGGTTTGGGACTGTGCAGTAATTCAAGGATTTTGGGACAATGTCATAAAGGAAATTGATTGATTGTTTTTGTTATAATGCAGATTTGCATGATTGCATGATTTATTGTCCTTCAGCTGTACATTCACAGTGTACATGTGAGTGAAATTCTGTTGCATAGGCTCGGCATAAAAACAGAAGACAAAGTAAATAACAGTATAAATATAAAGTGTGCTCTCTATTGTCCCTCTGTAGAAGGTGGTGAGGATGGGAGGGTGGAGGTTTGCTCTTCTCGTCCGACGCAGGAAGTGCAGATGCTGCTGCGCTCTCTTCACCAGAGCAGAGGTGTGAAGGCACCAGGTCAGAGCGTTCTGCACCCCCAGCTCCACTGCGGTGGTGTTGATGAGGAGGGTGGAGGGGCATGCTGATTTTTCCTGAAGTCGACGACAATCTCGTAGGTCAAAAATTCAATTCAATTTTATTTATATAGCACCAAATCATAACTTCAGTTATCTCATGACACTTTTCATACAGAGCAGGTCAGACCGTACTCTGTATTATATAATTTACAGAGACCGACAGTTCCACCATGATCAAGCACCTGGTGACACTAACTATAAACTGTGATGGAGATATGGCAGCAATAATGACAGTAGTAATATGTGTAGTGGACGTCATGCAGGATCACAGCAGCAGCCACGATCCACGAGAACCTGCTGGACGACAGAGACAGAAACTCCAGGGAAGAAGTTTAGTTAGTGACATGCATTAATGAGACATGAATGTTTACAGATGGAGAGAGAGGAGAGCTCATCAGTGGAATGTCGGTCGTGAACGAATCGTTCAATTTGAACTAATCTTTTATATACCTCGGGAGTAAAGAGTAGTGACATGTTGGGACACTTTAGTGCAAAGATGGACTTGTATTTCAAGGTACCTGGTGTTTGGTGGATGAGATGATGTGATAAAGTGCTGTTGGGAAGAGACGCCTGTCTGAATCCCCCATTGATAATTGGCCACCATCTTTGGATATCTGCTTCTCTGCCGGTAGGCAGGGCCGGCCGCTGGCGTAAACACTCTATGGGGTTGTTTAGGGCCACAACCACTAGAGGGGGCCTCACGATCAGTGTGTTATTGGATTTTTTGACCCTCTCTTTATTTCAACATATACTGCAATGACGGTAACATGTCAATTTAAACAGACGTATTAATACAGGGGTGAAAATAAACCAGTAAACTTAGTTTGTGAACGCTTCCTCCTCCGTGCGTAACCATGGTGACAACGCAGCCGCAGCGGTCGGCAACCGCGGGATTGTGGGTATCGTTATTTCGTTGGTGTGGGAAATTAACAACACTACAATGTTCCTAAAATAAAGTTTAGGAGTGGTGCGGAAGGACGAGAAAAAAGAAAAATCGAGACGGAAAGAAGATCTCGAGATAAAGGTATGTTAGAATGTGACTGTTTGATTAATTTCAATCAGATTAAATAATCTTCCACGCAGCATTGCTGTTATTCTAAAAACAGCATGGGAGCATAATGAGAACACTTTCACGTTGTATCCGACACATCGCAACACAGCAGGGGGTTATTGTACCAAATAATAAACTAGCTGGTAAAGTATCAGGCTCTCTGACTGCATGTCATGTCAGAGAAATGTGAAAGCAGCTTTGAATGAAGAATGGACCATGATCAGGCTTACAAGACTTACATAAAACAGTATGTTTCAAATAAGCACAAATCCTTTGTGATATGAAATAGTCAATCAATCCATTTTATTTTAGGATGCAGAAGCACTCTGTTATGTATTATTCAGCCCTCACTACACTTGATATGAGAAAAGATGAACTATAACAGTATTTAACATCTGTGTATGATGTAAATGTTGTTGGTATACTCATTCACACATCACATCAGTGGTTTTCATTTTTCTATGTGTTGAAGCAACAATACCAGAGGCCAAGCAATAACATGAGTAGGAGTCTAGTTTTACTTGTTAACTAGCTACTAATGTTTTATTGCAACATTAAATTTGTGTCTTCATATATTATTTTAATACAGAACATATTAAATGTCCAAATTGGCCCAAATAGTTTCAGGCCATCCATTTGCTTTCCAAGCTATGTTAAATTGTATTTTTGTATCTCATACAAACATACATCTTATTTGGACATACACTGGAAATTGGACTTACATGCAAGTTAGTTATTTTTTATTATTTAGAATCCTTTCAATTGTCTTAGCCTCTCAAAATTTGCTATATATTTTGATATACCCGTACATTGTTCAAAAATAAAGTTTGTTTGTTGTTAATTCAAGTGTCATTCAGTTATGAGCAGTGCGTGTGATTTGGTGGTTGCCCTGTGAGTGTTTTGGGGCCACACATAAAGTCTTGCTTAGGGCCACCAAAATCCTAGGGCCGGCCCTGCCGGTAGTTGTTATAATTATTTATATAATTATTTTATTTCTTCATTAATCTAACTGTTCACTTATTTATTTATTCTATTTTTTATGTACCATCTTTCTATTTAATTTTTTATGTCTATGTGATCCAGTCTGATCCCGCACACGGTCCATGTAAAGATAAAGATAGAGTCCAGAAGGACCCAGTTCAATATTTCACTATATTTCATTTTAAAATCATTTCCAGTGATTTAAAACATGAAAAATAAAGCAACACACTTTCTATTATCTTCATTAATTAGAAATATATGTTGAGGTGATTCATTTATTTATTTATTTATTTATTTTCAGAGGCTTTCCATCCAGTTTCCTCTTTAAATCAAACATTTCTCCACCATCATCGTCCATTTAATTGTGACAGAGATCCAGATTTATGGGACAGAGTGTCTGCAGGGAGGTCAGGACAGATTGTGGTGACTTTCCATTATTTGATTATTTCCCTCAGAAAAGTTTCCAAAGACTCGACCTACAACACCAAATAATTAAGTTAAGTATTGACATGACGTCACATAATCATCATCAGTAAACAGACGGACCTACTCAGCTCTCACTGCCCAAGAAGAAGGCTGCTTTCCCGGGGGAGGTGAGCCGTAGAGTCCGTAGAAAGGACTGACCGGGTCACAGCTCGAAATTCACTGTTTTTTTTTTCTCAAACCAAAAACACGACTTACTACCACATTACTGTTGTGTGGAATGTTTCTTCTGCTGGGATCCCTCTCTCTCTGACGCAAACCAGGTTAAACTTCTTTCTTCCTTCAATATGTGTCAGACTGAAGTCAGATTCAGATTGGTGGAAGTTGCTTCATAAAATAAACTTGAGCTTTAGAATGGGGGCGTGACTCTCCTGAATTTAGACTGCAGTACATATTTTAACCACTAGATATCAGTGTTACATGTAAAGTTACATATTATTCCTTTAAACACTAGAGGCCCTTAGGCGTTGCTTTTGGTTCCATTAGAAACAAGGCAGAGTGGGATACTTCCTGGCGTAAATACGAGAAAGAAAAGAAAGAGATAGGTACTAAAGAGAAGTCTTAACCTTTTCATTAATGTGCCTTCCTAATGTTTAGGTAAAGGAGGGAAGGTGACATAGTCAGTTTAGCTGCTGCTTACACTTAGAAGGGATCTTTACCTTCTGGATCAGGCCCGCTGCATCATCAAGGCCTGACCCTCCTGCCCTGGAGGAACTCCCTGAGAAGCACTGGCACCTGAATTCAAAGACTCTCGAGTCCCAGTGACACCTCTGCATTGTTATCAATGAACTTAAGTAAGCAGGTTAAAGTCAGCTGCAATCAGCTGTTTTCTTAACCGTCCTGTCAGAAACAGGGTTTGTCTGCCACAGAAACACCTGGGACGCTGCTTTTTAAAGTTTTCTAAATCCCCTCTGATGCGCAGTGTTCTTTGAGCTGAACTAGCACGTCATAAAAAAAATGTACAATCATGTACGACCTGACGGCTGAGAAAAAAACAATGTTTCTTGAATCATGTATCAAATTGTAGAACAGGCCGGAGCAGTTAATATTTGTGAGAAACTGTCATGAATGTTTAAACGTGGTTCAGCTGTTGTTTTGTGTGGTGTGGGCATGCTGATGGAATCTTGGTGTGTTTGGTGTCCCCAGAACACTAAATACAAATCATGCATGGGTGGCTGTTCAAGTGTTACGCAATGTTCAAAGTGTGTGTATGTAAAGTTTCCAGTGTCATGTAACAGGTTTGGTCTTACACTGCAGTTTGCTGTGAACAATTGGGGACACTGCTCGTTAAGCCTGGGACACTGAAAGGAGAATTTGGGGCAGTTGCAGGACACTGAAAAAAGTTTTTCCTGTTGTTCCCCCTCTTCTTGTCTACAAACTGCAACTGATCATCCAAGCAACGCCAACCGCTTCAGTATTTAAACCCAGCTCATTCTTTCAGATGTCGCCAGATCGTCCGTCGCTTCAGCCAGCTCTTACCTGTTTCGTTGCTTGCCTGACACAGTGACCCGTGTTTCTCACCTTCCATCCTGTCACCCCACCTGCCTGTCTGTCACCATGTCCAGCCACCATCAGCCCTCAGTCAGCAGGATTGGAGTTGTTGATGGTTTGCTAGAACTCCACAACTCATTGCTTTCATCCCACATCTTTTGAATTTATAATTTAAGTTTTACACCTCATGGTTTATTCCTAATTCAGACAAATTTCTTTTCTTTCATAATAATCACTTATGATGCAGCATCACATTTTTAGAACTGAAAATACATCACACTTTACTCAACGTCAATGAAACTTTTTGGAAACTTCAGACTTTGATTATGAGTGATAACAGTGTCTGTCATAAGCATCAGCACGGCAGCTTTGTTGGCAGCCAACTGTTGCCCTACTGGTTTACTGTTTACCAAGCAGGTGAGGACGAACTATGCACAACAAAACAGCCTGAACACGACCTGAGAGTTTCTGTGAAATCATGTGACCACAAAGTGTCTCCTCCCTCTGCAGGTGAAGCATAAAAACTCTGAGCAGCGAGTGTTTGCTGCTCTTCCTCCTCCTCAGCCTCACAGAGCGTCCTGAAGCCGACAACACAGGTAAATGATGGAAGACTTTAAAAAGCTTAGAATGGGACAAAGATGAACTCGGCATGATAACTGATATTTACAGATGTCTTCATTTAACAACGTGTTAAGTTCATTGTTTTACAGTAACACTGAAATGAAATGACAGCTATATATATACAAACATTGGTGGTGGGAATAGATTAATTTTTTAAAATGTAGATTAAAATGGCTCATTCAGAATATGTGTGCTACCTATAGTGACTGAAAGTCTTTGAGAACGGGTTTCTTCAGCCAGGTGGCCATTAGACCAGGGGCTCATCTCCTGTTTCCAACATGCATCACTGACTGCTTGAGAAAGCTGTTCTACTTTGATACTTGGTGATGAGAATAAATCATGTTCAATAAGATGTACTTGTGTTTATTCAGTTAAACATTAAGTTTGAACTGTAAGCCTACATAAGAGGTCGTCATGAACTGTTTACAGTCAGTAGCTTTGTGTCAATCAGTCCAAGCTCTATTTCTCCTTCTTCCAGCAGTCACTCAGGCAGACCAGCTTGTTCACATGGTGACAAACCAGAGATGTATAGTAACGAAGTGGAACTACTTAAGTACTGTACTTAAGTACTAAAATGCAGTATCTGCACTTAAGTACTTTTACTTTTACTGCACTACATATTTTTGATGAATTTAATACTTTTACTCCGATCCATTTTTCATGTGCTGAATCGTTACTCGTTACTATTGTAGCGTCCAGCCGGACACGTGATGAATGACAAGGCGATATTCAACAAACTGCATTTATTGCTAAATGGTTTGGTTCCAGGACTCGGTGACTGTCGGTTGGAACCACGCCAAAAAAACAACAACAACAACAGAACAGTCCCGGTCACACATCAACCTCGCTCGTGCGCCGTACGTCATACACCTGACACCCAGGTGCTCTCTCACCTGCTGCCCCGCCCCCTCGCTCTCGCATTCATTCAGACGCATTCACAGACCATGGGAAATCACAGAACTCTACCATGAACATTGTAACACTGTAACATTAGAAGTTGTGCCTTAATAAATATTTGAAATAATATAAACAACAGTACTTTTACTTGTACTTTTACTTTCAGTACTTGAGTAGCATTTTTTTTACATACTTCTACTTGCAATACTTAAGTACAAATTTATGATCGAAACACTTTAGTACTTTTACTTCAGCATGGTGTTTAAAGAACACTTCAACTTCTACTCAAGTCAGTTTTTTGATATAGCACTTGTACTTCTACTCCTTTACTCCAGTACTTTATACATCTCTGTGACAAACTAGATCTCCTCCTCTGCACAAACTTACATTGGGAAGCTTCTGGTCCGTGGTGTCTATACTATACTATAGCCAGCCACAAGGGGGCGCACTTTGACTTGACTCATTTATTGACATGTTTGCAGAGGTATGTGACAGTACAGCTTACCGGGGTGAAGGCGTGCGGGTGTAGACGATCCTACACCGCGTAAATGACAGATCAGTCACAGTGCGCCTCCTTGTGGCTGGCTATAGTGGCTACAGGTCATAGGTCCGCACCCTTCATAAAAATGACACTTAAAAACTCGAAGTACTCTTCAAATAAAGTTTCTCCAAACGTGTTTGTTATTCTAGGTAGTTATTATCACGATAATCCATGTCCAAGAGTCCATTTCCCCGGATAAGATGGGTTTTATTCGTTATATGCCACTATAAACACGCTCTGACCTCCTCAAGCCTTTATTTTGGCACTTCCGGTTACCGGCATTTGAATTTGCATTTTAGCTAAATATTTAGTTTCACCCGAAACATTTCAATTTATATTTAACATTTAGATTTATATTTAACATTTAGATTAACATTTAACATTTAGATTAAGATTTAGATTTATATTTAACATTTAGATTTATATTTAACATTTAGATTTATATTTACCATTTAGATTAACATTTAGATTTATATATAACATTTAGATTTAGATTTAACATTTAGATTTATATTTATATTTAACATTTATATTTAACATTTATTTATATTTTGCATTTAATATTTAGGTGTAACATTTAACATTTGTATTTAAATATTTAAAATATCTTTAAGTTCACAAATATTGTTCTAAATGTGAAAAAAAGTGACTCTCAAAAATTCAAACCAGTTTTTTTAAACATTGTTTTTAGCTAAATGTGACAAATTGTTGCTGTTATTTTCAGAGCGAGACGCTTTACAAACGGCACCCCATAGATAACGGCCCACCACTAATACAAATATAAATATTTCTTTGTTGTTCTTTGCTGCTGATGTAACTTTTTCATTATAGATGACTGAAAACAGTTTTTTTTTTTTTTTCAGACACCAACACCAGTTTGAACCCGTGTGGAGCTCTCTCTGCCAGACATCACCATACGATGGAGTAAGTGACATTAAGAATTCCTGATTGTGACAATGTGCAAACAGTACTGGTCTATTTGTAGTGAGATAAATATGCAAAAGCAGTCGATTAGAACTGATTGGTTGGCAGCAACAGGTTTAAAAAAGTTGAAGCGATGGCGGCAGAGTTCCTGGATCTGGTTTCTATCCGGTTAGACGACCTTTACAGCACAAATCATTCATCCAAAACAGTGATCAGTCAGATTCATGTAACTATATTATATTTCATTTGATTTTTTTCAAACACTCTTTTTATTTGTAACAGTTTTGAGTTTGTTTCTGTGTTTCCTGTTTTATTTTGTAGTCTGTCTTGTCTTCACTTCCTGTCTTGTTTCCCACCTTTTTGATTTTGCACCTGGCTCTGATTAGTCCTGCATGTCTGTTTACTTCCTGTGTTTCCTTGTCTGTCCGTTTGTGTTGGTGTCTGTGTTTTCTACTTTGTTTCTCAGTGTGTCCGAGTCCCTCATGTTTTTATGTTTCATGGTTCTGGTTCTGGTTTCTGTATTTGTATCTTTTCTGTTTTGGACCCTGCCCTTTGCTTTTGCCCTTTTGGATTAGTTGCTTGTTTCTTTGAGTCTTGTGTTTGTGTTTTTTGCCTGGTTTCCCAGCTGCTTTTTGGTTAGTCTGTTTTTGTGTCCTTTGTATCCTGCTCCTGTGTTTCTTTGTGTTTTTCCCTCGCCGTTTAGTTTTGTTATTAAGTTAACATTTGTGTTATTGTCTGCATTTGGGTCCTTACCTGCAACCTCCATACTCCTCTGTGACATTAGTGGGATTTTCAGAGTTTAACATACAAACAATACTTTGACATGTAGATGTCAATGGCAGAGATATACAGGAAGAGGAGAAGGGAAACAATGCACAAAACACACGAGAAGCGACTGAAATGAAAAGGATCGAGTAGCTCAGTGCTGTCTTCATATTAACACCAGGCTAGTTTGTGGGACGTGTTGGTTTACTTTTGTCGAGGTAATTTGTCTTCACACCCTCTCAATGAGAATTAAATTATTTCTCACTGTAGATATTGCATAACATGTTTCAAAAGGACAGAGTGAGTCAGGGGTCAAGCCTGCTTCCAGTTTAGTAAAACCAGACTGTGTGCTAGAAGAGATAAAAGTTATCATGTTATATTGAGAGTCAGTACGAGACCAGGTTCTTTAACTCTTTTGACGGTATGCTGCTATTCTCGGACAGTGCCAGAACATTTATGGGCTAATGAGGCTGGTGTTTGACCACATCTGTCACATGCAGGATTTATATGTGGATCCATTCTACAGAGCTTTGCCTTCGATAAATGCAGTCGATGAAGTACTTTAAACTGTAAGAGCCCATGTTTCGCACAGACCGAAGGGGAGTGCACCAGCTTCAGGGCTCCTGTCCAAGGTTCATCATTTATGACTGTTCCCAGGTCATTTATCCAGACTGGTTTTAGATGATCTAAAGAGGTGGCACAGTTTTAAACATGAAAATGCATTTTAAAGAGTAGAGATTCCTCTTTTTGTCAATGGATTCACTAAAAATATAGACTCCATTCCAGAATCCTTTTCCCTTTGCCTGGGGCTCGGATCTCACCACGTACATCTTCCCAGTCAGGTCAAATCCAGAGCTGCCTATTGATATCAGTGTTTTGTCCGAGATAAGACGAATACATTTATAAAATTAAAACAGAGCTATCCCACGCTGCCTCTACTGCATCATGGTGGAACCAGAAGCCTTTGTTATTACTTTTAACAATTAATATAAAATAACATGTTTAATATTTACAAGCAGGGAAGGCCAAAAGCTATATATGAAATTAAATATGTAAATGATCTTCTTCTACAGGAATACAAACACATCACACATGAAGTATGAGGACATCCTCTCTAAAAGTGTTCTGGTCCATTCAGGATCTCCTGCTGTCTACAAGCTGACACCAAAGAAAGAAAAAAATGGAACTCTAAAAAAAATGACTCTTGGTGAAAAAAATGTGAACAAGACAAACAAAACCATCTTGCTTGTGGGTGAAACAGGAGCAGGAAAATCTACTCTGATCAACGCTCTGGTCAACTACGCCATGGGAGTGAAGTGGGAGGACGATGTCTGGTTTCAGATCGTAGAGGAGGAGGAGAAAAGTCAATCAGAGAGTCAGACATCAGATGTGATGGTGTACCAGATCTTTGGTTTTGAAGATAAACCTCTGCCCTACTCTCTGACCATCATCGATACTCCTGGATATGGGAGCACTGAAGGGATTGAACAAGATGTGTTCATCAGTGAAAGATTATTAGACTTGTTTCGCTCCAATGATGGAGTTCATGAAATGAATGCAGTAGGTTTGGTGCTGAAAGCAAGTGACAACCGACTGACTGACCGACTGACATACATCTTTGATTCAGTGGTGTCTCTGTTTGGAAAAAACTTGGAGAAGAACATTGTTGCCCTCATCACACACTCAGATGGAAGATCTCCTAAAAATGCTCTGAAAGCTCTCGAGGATGCAAAAATTAAATGTGCCAAAAACCAAAAGAATCAGCCTGTTCACTTCCTGTTTAATAACTGCCAGGATGAAGACAGGACAGAGGATGCAGACTTAAACAGTCTTAAACAAGATTATGAAATAACATTCAAAGGAATGAGACAGTTCACAGAGTTTCTGGAAGAAACTGGACCTCAAAAACTGGGGACAACAGTGGAAGTTCTGAATGAGCGAATCAGACTGATGGCCTGCATCCAAAACCTGCAAGAGAGAGTTCAATATACTGAACTAAAGCATGAAGAAATCAGACAGACTCAAGAAGCTCTGAAGAAACATGGAGAAGAGATGAAGAACAATAAGAAGTTCACTGTGGAAGTTGATGAAGTCTACAAAGAAAAAGAAACAGTCAGTGGTGGGAGTTGGGGGTTGGGATGGTTTTATAAAGGAGCTGTCTGCTGTAAAGTCTGTGAGGAGAACTGTCACTATCCTGGATGTACACTGGCCTGGTATGTAGAACACTGTGAGGTCATGAAAGGTGGCCGCTGCACTTCATGTAAAGGGAAGTGTGCTGCATCAGCTCATGTGAAAGAACAGTGGATCTATGTGCCCAAGACAAGGAAAGTTCAGAAGACCTTAGAAGACGTGAAAAAGAAATATGAAGAGAACAAGGCAGAAAGTGAGAACAAATCAAGTCTTTTGGAAAAACTAGAAAAGGAAGTGGAAGAACTTCAGAAAGAGAAAGATCAGTGGCTGGAAGAGTCCTTTAAACATGTTGTCAGACTGGAGGAGATCGCCCTGAATGTTGATTCACTGTCCACACAAGCCCACTTGGACTTCCTGATTGAGAAGATGAAGGACAAAGGAGAGACAGAGAAGGTCCAGAAACTGGAAGAGATGAAAAGACGAGTGGGTGAAAGAAGCCAAAGAGCTCTGCGCAGGTTTGGTCAACTAAAACAGCAGCTGTTAAAGTGAAGAACATGGGGCCGTTTAGAAAAGAAGGTGACACTGATGGTACAAATGTTTAAACATCATTAAAGGTCTTCTGCTTTCGTGTGATGTTGATGTAATAACTATATAAGAACAACTGGAATGTAATCACTGTTTGAGTTTCAAATGTTTGAATCCTGGAAACAGCGCCCTCTGTTGTATGTAATGACTCTTTGTTGTTGTAGTTTCATGTTTAATCACTGTGCAGATGATCATCAGTGCTGAAGCATTATTTGATCCACATCAGTGAAAGTCAGGATGGAGCATGTTCGTGTTAATCCAGTTGGTCTTTTGTTTTATTTGTATTCCCATAATCTTATGTACTCGTGTGCTCATACAGTCTTATATACTTGTACTCATATATCGTCTTGTATTCATTTATTAACATACTCTAGTACTCTGTATTTTACTTTATTCTCTTAAAGTTAGCCTTTTACACAGTATATGTAACATGTATTGAAATATATTTGATCTTTAATCTTAGTGTGCATAATTATATCATCACATATAATCAGTAGTTGGTTGAAAAACATTACCTATAGCATGTGAGCTGGGAACAATAAATGTAGTCTGCAAACAGAAATAATGGTGTGAGGACTAGCTGAAATATTTTAGACGACACATGTGGAAAGATTTATGTTGTATTTTATTGTTTAACAAGTCATAATTTAGTGATTTTGATGTATTCTGTTATTCCACGTGAAATCATGAAATCATGAAATCATGAAATCAGATCCTGATTGATGTTTTCTGTGAATCATTAATAAAATCTCTGCTTCATGAAATCATGTTTGCTCAGCGTCTTCACTGCATCATCAGCAGCTTTTTAAGTCTGTTACAGATTCTGTGATGAAGTCTGTTGTTGATGTTTCTGTAGTGGCCACTAGAGGGCGCCAACACTGCATCACTGAAGGGACTCTGCTGTGTGGACAGTGAAGACTGACTGAACTGAACGAGCTCACGTTTTTACAGGAAACTCTCAAACCTGCCACACTGCAGAGACCTGACAGGGTCACCTCATGTGGACTGTTTTAATCAGCTCCATTAGCTCAGTGTAATGTACATGTTACATTTTCAAGTCAAAGACAAACATAAAGATTCTTATGTTACACTAATAAAAACAGAGTGATGAAGATTATATTCTGTAACTACAGCCCCCTAGATCTGACACACTGGACCTTTAATGAAGTAATATACAAACACAACAGTTACTGTAGCCGTCCTCATGCAGTGTCGCTCTCCGGTGTGGTTCATTGGTCCACCCTGTAACATCTCCTCGATGGATTGACATCACAGACTGGAGACAGACATGGAGTGTGGGTGGAGCTGACTGACGCCTGGTTTCACCTGTAACCACACCCACCTGTCAGTCAAAGCGTCCACGCTCTTAACCCTGCATAACTTTAAGCCTTAATATAATGTGAACAGGTGAGTTGTATATAAATTCACCCTCAGTACAGTTGTCATGAACGGGGAAATTAGCTACAGAGACCAAAACTGTTTTTTGTACCAGGCTGTAAACATGTTTATTTCTGCTGTGAAGTTGGACATTTGGACATGGGGACTTATGGAGACTGACTCACTTCTGGAGCCAGCCTCATGTGGACGTTAGAGGAACTGCAGGTTTTGATACTTCCTGTGTTGGTTTAAGACATGGAGGTAGATTGATGTTTTTAAGATAATCCACAGTGCATTATGGTAAAACATTAATCAAATCAAATCAAATCAGATTTTATTTGTACAGCCCAAAGTCACAAAATACATTTGCCTCAGAGGGCTTCACAATCTGTACAGGGAGTGACACCCTCTGTCCTTAGACCCTCGGTTCGAGTGAGGAAAAACTTGTCCACAAACATTAGAAACATTAGAAAATATAAGACTTGTATATAACATTAAATTATATATATTTTCTGGATTTCCAGGTTTGCGTTATTATAAGTCAACACATAATAATCTGACTTTTCATTCTTTCCATACAGACACAGTGAGTCAGATCTGAGGCTTCTTTGTCTTTAGCTTCAGAGTTAGACAGACTAATTCCACCTTGTCAGTCAACGTTGATCAGGTTTGATTTTTTACTCTTGAACGAATACTGACGTCCAAACAAGTTTGGAAAGTTACAGAAATTGTCAGAGGAGGTTTCACATACTGTCACCTTTAAACCTCCAGACCATCAGAGCGACACGTCTCTCATTCTCTTTGTTTTGTTTTTCAGTGCACATGAAATCCACCTCCAACCATCAAACTAATTAAAGAGGCAGTAACACGACTAATAAACAAAACAAATCAGGGGGTCCGAGGCAGTGTTGGTGTATCTGAAGTAAAACATATATGTATGTATACATACACATATACACTGCAAGTACATTGCAAGTACTAGAGTCTGGTTCTATTTTTAATTTCCATTAAAGGTGCAGTGTGTAAATGTATAAGACATTCATGCATGTATAATCACCTGAAAATAAGAACCTTTTAATTTAGTTAATTCTACAGTGTTTATATCTACAGAGCCTGGAACAGACAAACTAAACACTGAGTCTAGACGGAGCCGTTCAACTGTTGTTTCTCCTTTACATTAGGAAGGTGAGGGTGATGTGAGGAGACTGCAATGCAGCAATCACACCACTAGATGCAACTAAACACTGGACCTTTAAGTCCCATGTGACGAAATTGCAGAAACTTTTCCCGTTCATCATTGTACTTCCCCACCTCATTCATCTGAGAGCCATTTCTGAAATACTGGACCTACAGCATCTTTCCACGTTCTCATTATTATCTGTTTGCCATTCATGATGCTTGTCTGGACCCAGTTAGCTAAAGGTTTGACCTCCCTAGTATGTAGAGTTTGTAGTTAGTCCCCTAATATCTCTGAGATATACTTATGGATCCTGATCCAAAAAGCCTGTACCCAGTCTGTCTGAGGAGTCTTTCAGCCATATTCATAACCTGTGACGGTACCAGAGAACTTCACGGTACCAGAGAATTTTGAACTGTATTAATCTTATTCTACTTTTTTTCAGTCGGTTTTTAATGTGCAAATAAAATCAGGTGCCTGAAACATGGCTTACAAAATATGTGAAGGAATATTATTTAATTCAGTTTTATTTATATAGCGACAAATCATAACAAAAGTGAACTGTAAAGGAAGTTCTTTAACATCAAAACTTTAGTGACATTTAAATTCCTCAAACATTTTTCTTCTTTTCACACATTTCCATGTCAACAACACTTCTCCAGTTGACTCTCTCTCCGTCACTCACCTTCTCATTAGTGACTTAAAACATTGACGTGCAGTCTCTTTCACTTTATTTAATGGACTGTGCAACTCTCCTCCCACCTCTCCTCTGCTTCTTTCAAGCCTCCATCTTCATCCGTTACTGTGTGTTCGGTGTATCACATCAGAATATCACAGCTGGATTTTGGTGGCAGGCTTTAAGACCACTACACTGTGTTTGCTCTTTTTACTCGGTCGGTTCTTGACTTGATGACTACCAGAAAACCATTTTCAGATTCTTCAATGATTTCTCACCTTTTCTGTCAACTTCTCTGTTTATTGTTCTGTAAATTTATCCCCAGTTTATTGTCTTGAATCTCCATTAAACAGGAAGTAGAGTTCTGTTTACTTCCCCATTTTCACGTGTTTCCTGTAAAAATGCTCAGATGTGGAGGGACCTGCCGTGGATGTTGATTGGCGTTTACAGTTGCCAACAGCAAGTGTGCATTACAGCGCCAATGCTATGCAGCATCAGCTTCAGCTTCGACCTTCCAGTGAACAGCGGACAGAACAGAACCTCTGAACCGGCAGTGTCCAGTCTAACAGTGAACACAGCGACAGAACCTCTGAACCAGCAGTGTCCAGTCTAACAGTGAACACAGCAACAGAACCTCTGAACCGGCAGTGTCCGGTCTAACAGTGAACACAGCAACAGAACCTCTGAACCGGCAGTGTCCGGTCTAACAGTGAACACAGCGACAGAACCTCTGAACCAGCAGTGTCCGGTCTAACAGTGAACACAGCGACAGAACCTCTGAACCGGCAGTGTCCGGTCTAACAGTGAACACAGCGACAGAACCTCTGAACCGGCAGTGTCCGGTCTAACAGTGAACACAGCAACAGAACCTCTGAACCGGCAGTGTCCGGTCTAACAGTGAACACAGCGACAGAACCTCTGAACCAGCAGTGTCCGGTCTAACAGTGAACACAGCGACAGAACCTCTGAACCAGCAGTGTCCGGTCTAACAGTGAACACAGCGACAGAACCTCTGAACCAGCAGTGTCCGGTCTAACAGTGAACACAGCGACAGAACCTCTGAACCAGCAGTGTCCAGTCTAACAGTGAACACAGCGACAGAACCTCTGAACCAGCAGTGTCCAGTCTAACAGTGAACACAGCGACAGAACCTCTGAACCAGCAGTGTCCAGTCTAACAGTGAACACAGCAGCCTACCGAGGTGGTTTTCTTGCCAGGTTTGAATTTCCAGTCGTTTCGATGGTTGTGTGATGGTAGGCTTTAGGCAATAGCATCCCTCCATCCTAGCTGTGCCCTTCCAGGGAGGCTCCACCCTTTTGCCTCGTTGGCAGACATGCACACCTGTGACTGGTTGCCCGTTAGGAAGTTATATATATATATATATGTGTGTGTGTGTGTGTGTGTGTGTGTGTGTGTGTGTGTGTGTGTGTGTGTGTGTGTGTGTGTGTGTGTGTGTGTGTGTGTGTGTGTGTGTGTGTGTGAGACTCCTTATCTCAGTCTTCAGGCCTGAATCCAGTGTGGAAAGTGTGTAAGGTGGTGTCCTGACCCTGTATTCAACCTCACAAACCTTTTTGTGTTAATCTGTGTTTTGTTTTACTGCAGGCATTTTGAGCAACTGGGTGGTTTCATCAGACAACATGACGTTCTGTGTATGTATAGTGTATAGTATACAGAGTTTAGACTGGGTTACCAAACACGTCTGTGTGCACGGTAAATGCAGAACTTATCTGGGAAGTTTCGTAGTTTATGCACTTTAGCTGTTTTGTCTGTGACAACCTTTTATGTTTTTTAGTAGATCCCAAAACTAGACCGGCTTGTTTTAGAGTGATGCCAACACTAATCCCTTCTTTTATTTTTTTATCCACTGCTTCTATACTGTTGTAGGTCTGGACCAGATGAAAAGTTTCTCCGTCATGGTGTGCCATCTTAGCTGTCTTACCCTCGTTGTTTTTAGTGTTTAGTGCCCCCTTTTTAGCATCCTTGGTGGTTTGGCATCGGTGTCTGGCGCTTCATCATTGTCTGTATTTCACTGTTTCGGAGGGAATAAATTCACTGTTTTATTTTAATTGGTGTTAAATTAAAATTTGCTCATCTAAGGTTCAAACACTTGTGAGGCAGTTTCAACCCACGCTTGAGACTCTCCCTGTCCTCGCTCAGTCATATTTTGCACCAAACAAATATCAACCCACAAACTTGTGCAACTCATTCTGTCATTGGTTCCTTAGACACTCCAAACTTTCAATATTTAAATAAACAAACACAGGATTTCTGGCTAAAAGGAGTTGACACACACTGCTGAGCTCTATCTCAAATAAATGTTAAGTTTCACAGCTTTCCCATTTTAGCCTCCTGTGTGTGGTTTACACTGATCTGTCCCCCTATAAGACAAATGTTTGTTTTTGGAAACGTTCAGTCTCAGACTGATCCATGCTGCAGCTCTTTCAACAATATCGCAGCTCCAAACATCCTCTGTGGAGGAGATGATTCAAGTATTACAGGTGATGATTCTGATATAAAAATCTCTTTAAAAAAATATTCAGTTCTTTGCAGTTTGATGTGCTAATTCTCCTCCTGAGGTAAAACAGTATTTTCTGCTCTTTCCGTGAGGTAAACGATGTTAATGAGCAGAGCAGGAGCGATCATACCGTGAACCACAAAAGACTTCCTGGGTAATTAAACTTAACTCGTGCTTTCACAAACAAATGATACGACACTGAGACAACACACACCCAGGGGAGGCGGGAGGAGAAAGGAAGTGTGGGCGACGGGGGTAATTGAGCATCACTGTCCTTTTTTGGTCGTCATAGAAACTCAATCTCAGGAGGCAGGATGGTGTTTCAGATGGCTCTTCAGTCCCAGCAGTTGATTGGACGATCACACAGAGTGAAGAAGAGGATGTCAGCACCAGACACGAACACAGATGGGACCAGCTCCAAGTATTCTCAGCTTCATGTAAAGAAACAGGTGACTTTAAACACTTTTTAAACAGTTTAGCCATCACATCACATGACTGACTGACTGACTGACTGACTGACTGACTGACTGACTGACTGACTGACTGACTGGCTGACTGACTGGCTGACTGACTGACTGGCTCATACATTCAGTGATTTGATGTGTATACAGAAGTGAACATGTCCGGTTTGGTGAGACGAAACGGAGAGAGAAACCTCTGTGAGAGATTCATGAACATAATGAAAAGGAAACATGGGAGTCTAAAGATAAGACCCCTGCCAACGTTTCCGGGGACTTCAATGCTGGTTTATGTTACTTCACGTCAGCGTTGGTCAAGTCTCCACCCAATTTAAGCTCCTGTCAAACCAAGTCACAAACATTTATCAGACATGCATGAAGAAGAGAAATAAAAGTCATTGCTTCACATGCAGCTACCGTCGTAAATGCTCTCTCTGTTAAGAGAAATATAAAAGCGATGAAAGGTGATGTTCCAGAGACGCTTCAGGCTACAAGCCACGTAATGTGTGATAAGAAAAAGGTAAAATGCAATCTGTATCACAACTCTGTGTCTCGTTCATTTCCTGTGAGGAATATTGAATAGCAGATGAGAGCGGCGACTCGTCTGCAGGAGGCTGCTAACGAGGCAGAGGAAACACGCATGGAGCCCTGAGAGAGATTCAGCGAAGCAGTCACCTGTTTGAACAGGTAACACAGGGTGACATCATCAACACGTTTTTCTGCTTTATCAGGAAATGACAAACTCTAAAATACCATGAAGACACTTTGTGTCAGTGCTGGACAGATGAGACAAAAACAAAGTTTGACTTTAAGGAATGTGATCAGGTGAAACCATCTGCGACCCAAACGAGTTAACCCAGCGATGATATTATACATCACTCGAGCTGGCTGGAATGGAGCAGCTGTTCTGGATTTATTGTTTCTCCAATATTGAAGTTTTCAAGTCATCCGACGGATGATTTATGAGTGACTTGTGTCATTGCTGTGGTGTCAGAATCTGAATGGATGGACACATACAGACAGTGAAAGAGAAGATTCAGTCACCCCCCCTGCCGGCTGAAATGAGCTCATGGAAATGTTTTCTCAGTCTCCAATCACCGGCTCAAAATTGGCAAAAGAATCGTCTGACCTCCACAGACTAGTAATTAAACCCAGTCTGCATTATGGGTAATTATTCTAAAAGCTCTTGCTGTGAAGCCAGATGAAACACATCATAACAGATAAATACATAAAAACAGGAAACTGTAAAAGTGAACATCCGGCCCTGTCTGCTGCACCCAACCAGTCCATCCTTGTTCTTTTTCATCTTTCTTTCTTTCTTTCTTTCTTTCTTTCTTTCTTTCTTTCTTTTTTCAAAGAGTACCAGAGTTCAAGCTTCACTCACAATAATCAAACACATGTTGTTGATGGTGTGGTCCTTAAATTAGAACTGGATAACTTTTGTTTCATCACATATTTGTTATCATTTCTACATTTATCAGGTTCTTCTTAATTATTGTCAAAAGTGGTTTGTAAATTAATAATTAATACTCTTTGAGTTTACCTCAGTGAGTACATCTTCAACATGTCACATGTTCCACGTGATCTACTGAACTTTTCTTCCTGCATTACAGTTTTATAAGTGAGACGTCAGCTTGTTTACTTCACCTGCTGACTCCATGTGACTGTCATAGACAGTTTGCTAACTGATGTATAAAACATCTGTTGGTAGAAGACTCTTGGAGCATTGCATTGTCCGAGGTCAATAATGTAGAGTAGCAGGTTAAACAAGAGCAAACAGAAATCGTGAAATATTAAAGAGTTGAAGCCAAAAGGTGTTGAATCTTTCACCAGCTCAAATCCTTGACTGCTGCCGGCCTCGTGTCCCATCAGCTTTTACTGCCGTCTTTCTCTGTCTTGTCTCCTTAATGTGTGTGAGTTCTCATGCCTTCAGACTCATACATCTGACACTGAGTTCCAGACCAGTCGCAGAGCTCCAGAGGCCAACGCAGAGAGTTTGATACATGTTCGACAGTCAGCTGCTCCTCTCTCACCCTGCAAGAAAAAAAAAGCACAAATATGCAAAATATGAAGGAGCTCCTTTGACGTGAGGGAGAAGTCACGTACAGTACAGGCCCACACCAACATGGATGTAGAAGTTTAGTTTATTGCATGTTATGGGTGGAGGTGAACTGAGATGGTGTACTGCTGCACTTAGGTACTTTAGGTGCAGGTGAGGGTCTTTGTTCCTGAACCTACTTATGTAACCTCATCATGGGAACTCTAAGAGAACATAAAAAATAAAGATAATTAATGAAAGAAGAATGAAGAAAAACAAAAGATCCAGAAATGGCAGAGTGGGACTGAACCAGGCTGCAACTTCTGTGGCCAATGAAGGAAGTGCCAACAAACTGCAGTTCCTCTAATGTCCACCTGAGGCTGGCTCCAGAAGTGAGTCAGTCTCCATAAGTCCCCATGTCCAAATGTCCAACTTCACAGCAGAAATAAACATGTTTACAGCCTGGTACAAAAAACAGTTTTGGTCTCTGTAGCTAATTTCCCCGTTCATGACATATGAACATGAAAAAGGGCTTTACAGTGAAAGATCTTCAGTTTAACCATAAACAGACGTTCTGCCGCAGTCCAAAACCACCAGACTTCATTAACAAAAACAGAAATTAAACAAAATGAAACTCTCCACATCCGTTCCAACAATCACCAGCTCTGTTCTGGTTGAACTAAACTCTTGATTCAGTGAGTTGAGTGTGAAAATATCAGATCACATCTGTAGTCTAAACATGTCGACACCGCTCCAGCCTGCAGCAGCTCTCAGTGCTGCCATCAACACGACTGTATTATTATCATCGCACATCTGTCCAGCTTCCTGTTCGACTCATTATCGTCCACGGTGACTGGACATGTCTGGACGGTGTCAAGTGTTAACACCCGAGAATCGCTCTAATGTGGTTCGTCAGTGACTTAATTACAGATTTTAAAAAAAAAGTTCATTATAATCAGAATTCTTTGTTGTTACACAACCAGTAACAACAGTGTTCAACAGTGAAGATGGACGTCTCTGTGAGTGCCAATGTGTGGACAGCACCTGTAGCAGGTGTTTCAGATGAACTACAAACTGTCTGTGTGCTGTTATATCGGAGATAACCCCTCGAGTCCTCTGGGCTTCTCTGGATGAGTTTGGAGGATTGTATGATTCTGGCTCACGGCTCACCCAATAGAATGAAAACACAAAAGGAGCATCTACTGAATTTATTGTATCAGCTGGACTGAAAGTTCCTCACGTTACATCCATCAATCATATTCTGATACACTCAGCGTCCTCTTCACTCTCTTCTCCTCTGCCATCATGTCCATAGAAGCTGCTGAGCCTGGTTACCTCCTCTTCTTCTTCCTGGTCGTCCATAACGCCTGTTGGTACAAACACTCAGTTCGTCAGCTTGGTGGTGAGCTCAGAGCGACGGGTACCCGTCGCTCTGAGCTCACCACCAAGCTGACGAACTGAGCTAACAGCAGCTACAGCTGTCAGCAGTTTACTTCACTGTCCATCATAAACTCTGTAAATCACAGAGAGTTGAGGCGGAGCAGCCGGAGGACATCAGAGGGAAAACCAGAAAACATTTCCTCCATAAAATATGATCCAGTTTCACCAGAATCACTGAA
>JAFMOB010000532.1:45000-59346 GCA_018985215.1 Larimichthys polyactis
CAGTCATTGTACAGAAAACAGATTTGGTGAGGTCAAAGATGAAGCAGCATCGCAGCCCCTTCACGATGTTTAAACCCAGCGATGGAAAATAACTCTCTCTCTTTTGAATAGACCATACTCTCTAAAATATCATTTACAACAATTCACACCAAGATCACGGTGGACAGAGCTCTGCCAAGACTGGTTGAGTTAAAGAGGGAGAGAGACAATGATGAACAGCAGTAATAATAATAATGAATACCAGAATTATAACAGAAATATAACTTATTGTAGTAATAATGAAGCAACGACCATCTACGCCACATGAGGACGGGGTGAGTCAACGAGCCATTTGACTATGATAACCTTCAACAGAATCTTTGTCCTGGATGACTGAGAATCTTTACTGACACAATGACTTCATCAGGACCACAGCAGCAGCCTCTTAGGCACGGTCCATGAAAACCTGACAAGACGAGAAAGCAGAAAAACTGAGTTAGTAACATGAATTAATGAGACATGAATGTGTTCAGATGGGGAGAAGAGCTCAGTACATTATGTCCACCAGCAATCTGGCCTATAGCAGCATGGTCATGAGCTAGAACTATGAGTTCATTAAGATGTGATGGTCCTCGACCATGATGAGCTCTGTAGGTAAAGAGGATTTTATTCTGGATTTACAGCTCTGATATGCTGAAAAACTAACGGTGCATCCTGATAATAAATTGGAATAATTGAACCTAGAAGTTCACAACATGTCTGACGTTTCGTGACTCATCCGACTTCTTTCTGAGTCTACAGTAAGTCCAACGTTACAGTGTTGTTATTACTGATAGAACTGATGGACAAAACAATGAAAATAAGATCTCAGGTCATAATACACCAAAGCTGTGAGTCTGTGTCAACAGTGTCTGGCTGCAAAAAGTCCCATCATCCTCCACTCTCGGCCTCATTATTATCTCTTTCCCTCTCTCAAGATGCTTTTACCTTCAACAGCTGTGACATTATGAAAGATGAACCTTTTCAAATCGTCTTTGACATTATCAAAAATGTCACTTTCTGGACCATTTTAGTCTTTTTGATCTCAGGATTTCAATTTGCCGTCAGGCTGTGGGGCTCAGTGGAAACCCGTGTCAGACTTTTGGAAAGACCAAATCTTTATTATTGTTATGTGAAAGTGACAGTGAGTCATTCATCAGTGTGGAGGCACGCCGCACTGATCTGTGTGAGAATTTAAAATACTTAGGGCTCTTTACCGAGACACCAAAGGCTGCTATTGATTGGCGATGACATTTCCTTTAATGGTGATGACATTCTGTTTGTCTCAGTGTGCATGCAGCCGCAGGTTTCCGAGAGTTGGAGGTGTCCAAAGTCAAAAACTAAAAGAAGGAAACAAAATGCATTTCACCACATCACTGTCATCATATCTGATCGTTTCAGGTCACTCAGGATGCACAACACTCACATGCCGAGGCTTGAAAATTGACTGAGCACCTTCATTGTAAAGAATGTGCCAATTAGAGTCACTGGCCGCATCGTTACTGTTTCCGGTCCTGTGTACATGCCCTGCTGAGCAGCACACAGCAGCCAAACACAGTTAGACACTAACTGGTGAACAGACTTGAGAGCATAACAAGCCAGCAGGAGGTGGTGGAGACCAAAAACAGAGCTAAAAGAGAGTATAAATTGGCCCTGATTCTATCTGTTGCAGGGTGCAAGGTGTGATGGAATCTGGGTGAAGGTACACAGGGAGATGTTTGAAAGCAGCTATAAATATTCAAATCTAGAGGCTGTCTGTGAAAGACTACAGGGACATTAAGTCTGATATTTTAGGACAAATAATACTTGAAAGCCAACCAAACCGCCTGGACAACGTCATGCAGTTACAACAGATGCTCGTTTGGGGGCGGTGTTGCCAAAAACAAGCACTAAGAAGAAGAAAACCCGGCTCATCGATTGGCTTTCTGATCTTTTGTTCGCTGGATAGTCCGTTTGCTTTCCCATTGTAAGCGAACCAGCACCAGGGTTCACTTGCAAGCGGACCAAGACCCATGTTTTCAGGCGGGCCAGAGTTTGCTTGTTTAGTCCGCACCAGAGTTCAGATGCCCAATCGAACCGCACTATGTGAGGAAATGAACTCTGGTCCGTTTAAAGCGGACCAAACAGCACTGGTGTGAAAGCACGCTTAGTCTTGACTGAGGGCGACAGGAAGCAGAACTTGAATAAAAAGTATCCAGACGCTGACCACTGGAAGTCAGTTTGAGGTTTTTTTAATGTGTCGACATGTTTTGCTAGATTGCCGTCATTTTCTCGTTCAAATCAGTGACTTCCATAGAAACATGGTTGTTCAGAAAAGAAAGACTCGGTACTGTCTCGGGCCATCTGGGGTCACACTGGGTGAATCTTCACAGCCGTTATCAGGATGCAGCATCAGAACAGCTCATCAGGATGTGGATGACACACATCTACAGTATCAGCATCTGTCTGAGTAATTGCTCTCTTATTTTAGCACTCTATGCATCTCTTGATATGCTGTTGTCATGGTAACTGAGGAGACGAGGGGAGCAGGATCTGTTCGCTGGGATGGAGGTGCAGGATGACCCATTATTATGGAAATTCATTTTGAGAAAATGTGAGCACAGTTCTGTAGTTAAAGTGGAACTCTGGTGATGTTTAACCACTGATGAATCCATCCTAGATTTATTAGCATTTATTATCTGCGTATCTACAGCCTGATTATTAGTGTATATACATGGACTTCATTTGAGACTGTCTTTGGGATTTTTCTTTACCTGGCACTTGATTTAGGACTTGCCAGTCTTGACTTGAAAATTGACTTATTGGACATGATTTGGGACTTAATTTGGAACTTGACTTGTTGGTTTTGATTTGGAAGTCGATGGTCCTGATCGGGGATATGACTTGAAACGTGCCTGTATTGACATGGGACTTGTTGTTCTCGACTTGGGCCTTAACCTGGAACTTGTTGGTCTTGATTTGGGACTTGACTCGGAGCTAACCTCTATTGATGTTGGTCCTGACTTTGGACAATGTTGTTGACTTGGGACTTGATTCAAAGCTTCATAGCCAAGACTTTTATTTTTTACTCTAAGCCACAATGGCCTTGGAGCTGAGAGCCTCAGATGGGGTTCTGATGTAGGAAGTCATTAGTATTTGGTCAAAAACTGTTTATTAAATGAAGCCATGTATCAATATCAACATTAATCAACTGGAACAACAACATAGAGTGAGTCTTTGATTAAACTACAGGAAACATCAGAGTACCTTTGATGAACGCTGTGAGGAGGCTTCTATCTGTCCACAGATGTTATTAACCTTTGCCTCTGTTGTGATCAGGGATGTAGTGGTGGGTAAACGCACGTAAACGCCGTTTACCCACCTCCAGATTTTTGGAAATAGCGTTTACGAACCTCTAAATATAGTTTACGCACCTCTAAATACAGTTTGCGCACGTTCAATCATAGTTTATCCACCTCTACATACAGTTTACGCACGCATGTCTCTTGTTTTATAAACTACAGATATTAATAACGCTTTCCCGTTATTTTTCAATTGCCTACAGTTGGTAGATCCTGCAAGCATGAGTTCTTGTGGGTTTTATCACTGCGTAGACTATACGCGTAGTAATTCGCCCTCTTGCGGGAGCCAGCAGACTGCGAGATTTCATCCACACGTTTACATTAGCTTCGCTACCAACTACAGTGCTTCTATCCACAAGACAGAGCACCTTGCATGTTACTGATTACGTACGTGTGTGAAGTTATGGTGAAATGGATATTAGGCGATTTCTAAAGCGTCGAGGCAGCAATCTTCCAGCTGAGACCAGCAAAATATCTCGACACAGTGAGTCCAAAAAGATTCCTAAACTTCACGTTTTTAGGATAAACTCCCCATCGTTTTGGTTTGTGGACCATGCCACTAACTAACGTTAGGTTGTTAACTCGTGCCAACAAATTAGCCTACCTTTCTGGCAGACAATGGCGTTGTTAGTGCAGTCTAAAGTTTTTGGTAATTATCATATCAACATAAATTCAGTATTTGTAGCGCACGTCCCTGCACACTAAAATATCCAACAGACAAAGAGGCTCTGTGGGCACTGTTGTGAGTGACATTATGACTATGGGTAGCTACAAAGTTAAGTTCAGTGCTATAATGATTATTTGATATTGTTCTTTTTTTTGCTTTCTTTCACACTGACATTATTTTTCTCTTTATTAAGATTTAATAAACCTCAAACATGCGTATTGTGTATCTCGAATTATGACTGATACAGAGTAGAGACCTCAGGGAACCCTTGTCACACACAAACATACATACATGCATTCACACACATACAAGTACACACACATGCACATTTACAAACACTCATACACACACAATCCTATGTGTCAGAAAAGTTGTTTCATAAAATACACATCGTAGCCTCCTTGCGTCATGCTTGCGTCGACTATGAATTGGCCCTTACAACGTCGTGGTCCCCCGATCCCAAAATGTATAGTTTACCCACCTCTTTTTTTACCACTACATCCCTGGTTGTGATGCATTATAATATCGAGAGAATCAGTGATTACTCATTCCTCAGGGTCACTCGGGCACAAAGGGAATGTACTAAATGGCATCTCCAGCATCTGATATAAAAACAATCCTTTTACTGAGTTTTCATAAAAACGATAAAACAGCTTAAAGTAAATTAATGAGAAATACTGACTTCCTTTCCTTGAAAAAAAAGAAGAAGGTTTTTGCCACATATAAAGGAATCCTGACATTTTGCTTTGATTCAACACAACACACCAGCTGTGTGTTAATCCCATAATCCCTCACCTCCTTGTGGGTTTTTGTGCCTCTGTAGACGGTTAACAGCTCACCAACCTGCAGATAGAAAGACGGCTACAATTCAAGTCATGGGCACCAACTGAGTGTTCCCTAGGCTGGTTAAATTTATGGCAGCTGACGACAAACTGAACCACTGCTCCGAGACCGCCAAGAGCTCCACAAAGAACACGACAAACAAACATGGACGTCAACTGGCAGTTTGAACTGTTTATATGTTTAAAAACGGCATTTTATCATAAGTATCTACAAAAGAAACTATTCAGAGGTTTTACATTGGATTGGTTCTTTTTCTTCCCCCACACAGTCGTAACCTCTGAGTCATGTTTGACAGCAGCTTCAGCTTTGAATTCATGAACATCAATCAAATCACCAGAGCTGCATTTTCCCTCCTAAAAAAAGAAAAAGCTCGTCTCCATCCACCACTGTCCTTCTCCGCTCTGAAATTTTGATCCATCACATCCAGAATAGACGAGAGTTTAAGCACATCATCCAAAGACCTAAACACACTCCAATATATCCATAACTCTGCTGCTCATCTGCTCACACACTTCTGAGGTGTCTGCACATAGATGCATAGTTACATACTAATACTAGTACTATTATATACAAATGGTTTACATTGAGATACTTGTCTGTGTCACTAGCTGTTATTTTGGTCCATCCTGACTTTGAGGTTATTTGGGTAGGAGTACTGGAGAGCCGCCAGGGTGGCGCCACTGTCAAGTGTGTTAATATATGCATGGCGCCACTGTCAAGTGTGTTAATGTATGTATTACAATGTATGTTAAAAGAGGCGCCACTGTCAAGTGTGTTAATATATGCATGGCGCCACTGTCAAGTGTGTTAATGTATGTATGGCGCCACTGTCAAGTGTGCTAATGTATGTATTACAATTTATGTTAAAAGAGTCGGGTGGGATGGGGTGTCTCGGGTCCCATGTGGTGTTTTTTTTAGGGGCTTCTCTTTTCTCTGTCCCTGTCTTACACAGATTTATACTATTGTTGACTTTCACTGCATGTTTTGAGAGCATAACCTCCACTGTATATAAGGGCTTGCCCCGCATAGTTCAGGAGAGTTTCATTATTCGGCTGGAGGCTCTCAAAGTAACGTTTTACTTGATTACAATACTGAACTTATTGTAATATATGTGTTTTCTTCAACTGCATCGCCACTGAATATACGACACTCCCACTCCCCGGGAACATTGGCACCCCATCCCAAAAAATAAAAATCCTTCTGCTAACTCACAAAGCCCTCCACAACCAGCCACCCCGCTCCGGGCACACCGACCTGCTCCACGGCCTCCACTCTTCTGATGCTGACCTCCTTCAAAGATGTACTGTCATGTGCCACACCAATGTTGGCTGATCTACGTTGGTTAGAGATTTCTGAGGTCTACCGACCAAGGCTGTCTGATGGTCCTGGAATCTAGACTTAAAACCAAAGTCTTTGCAGTCGATCGCATGTTACTTTGGTTTTTATAAATAGAGTTTACTTACTTATTGTCTCCACCACTCTGGACCAAGCACTGGACCTAGGGCAATGGAGTCTTTGTAAAAACATCGGAAACCAAACTTGGCTGGTTGCATTTGGAATGTTTAACACTGAACACTGATGGGAATAATATGCTTACTTTCAGCTTTTGGAGGGATCTGATGATGCTTTTATTTGAGGGGACGACAGCCTCTGTCCTGCTGAACCCAATCTACATATTTTAAGAGGTCAGAAGCCAAAAAGTTTGGGAACAGCTGGTTTTAAACTTTGTGTTGCATTTCATAAGCTTGTCTGTTTTTTTCATCTGAAAAGTTTCTGCAGCTGTGAATGTTGATCATTGCAGATAATCTGTGAACCTCTGACGTTTGGGAGCGTCTGTGTGGCGTGGGACTCAAACAGTGATGATTTTAATACGTTTATTTTTCGTTTCTACACACAACAGCTCCGTTGGTGTCGTCCGCAGGCGTCCTTTCTCCTTGAGTGCTGCCGACAGCCGTGAGCATCCATATCCGTGTGTCTCTGTCCAAGGTCCAGCACGCTACTCTGTTTTAAAGGAGAGAGTGATTAACTCAACCAGAAACCGGTGTGCCAATCACTCTCACCTGGCGCTGCTCTCCTGAGCCCTCTCCACAGTCTGGTTTTGTTTGTTCGAACTAAAAGCTTGTTAGTAGATGAGAGGAGCGTGCATCTCGTTTGCATTTCACTTAGATTCATTCCAACAAAGAAGATGAAACGTGACGACAGTCAAAGTTCAAACAGTGACAAGCTTCTGGGTACCTTGAAAACATCAAAACGAGTGAAATGAAAACGCCAACCGGCGAACAGATGGAACTGAATCTCTGCAGCAGGTTGTGTTACAGGATAACTGGCACCAGTTGGAGTGGGATGTCATGCAAATTTTGTCAGCTGGCGTATTTTAGCAGCAAGCCTGCGCTGCCAGACAGCTGTCATTTTTAATGAATACCCACTCTGAAATTGTGCACACGTAGCATGCAATGACGAGAGCGGGAGGAGGTCACTGCGGGTCACCACTCTCTGATGTCCGTGTCCTCTCCACTGATGCATTTAAAGGGATAAACAGAGAAACAGTTAATAGTTTGGCTGCAGGGTCTCATGTGATATCGATGCCATCTGCAGCAAGTTTGGTCCTGAACCAGCAGCCGGAAGACCAGTGAAGTGGAGGATGAATTTTAATGATGTATCTCAAAAAAAGTCTGGATCTGCATGAGACTTATTGAAATAATAAACATAATTTAAAGGTGTTACATGTGAGATTCATGTGAGATGTGAGACCTTTTATTGCCGTTCTGAATGCAAACTAAAACCTGCTCTTCCTTCCAGGACATCGTCAACGCAGAGGTCGTTGAACAGGCACAGGATACTTTCATTTATAATCAGCTAAAAAGATTCAATGATAACACAATCTGTAAAAGAAGAAAACGTGCATCATCATCAGTCTGTCAAAGAAGTGAACCTCTGCTGCCGTGACTCATCCCTCAGTGCAGCAGAGGAAATGTCTTAAAGGCCACGAATCTTCAGAGTCCATTAATGAAGGTAAGAGCTTTCATTAGAGGATCATTATCTCAAAGCACATGGTCAATGACTGCTTAGAAATTCCACATATTGACTTAAACATGTTCAGCTGTACTCGAGTATTTGATCAGCGTCCTCTTCACTCTCTTCTCCTCTGCCATCATGTCCGTAGAAGCTGCTGAGCCTGGTTACCTCCTCTTCTTCTTCCTGGTAGTCCATAACGCCTGTTGGTACAAACACTCAGTTCGTCAGCTTGGCGGTGAGCTCAGAGCGACGGGTACCCGTCGCTCTGAGCTCACCGCCAAGCTGACGAACTGAGCTAACAGCAGCTACAGCTGTCAGCAGTTTACTTCACTGTCCATCATAAACTCTGTAAATCACAGAGAGTTGAGGCGGAGCAGCCGGAGGACATCAGAGGGAAAACCAGAAAACATTTCCTCCATAAAATATGATTGCTTACTTTCATACTAATATACTTCTGCAGAACGAGCGTGGAAACAATCAGTAACCTGCATCTCGACAAGACGACGCGTCGCCCCCTAAAGTGGTCGATGTCGGAGCGCCCGGCGCCGTCGCTGCATTCAGTCTGTGACAGTAAGTGCATGAGAGCCCCATGAATTTACTCTAATCACTCACATTGATTTTTATATCTGAAACGCCTCGAGTGTGTTTGATTTAACACACACACACACACACACACACACACACACACACACACACACACACACGTTGGATGTGACTTTGCTTACACTGTTGGAGCAGTTACATTACAACACATATGTTTACCTTTTATGCCAAAAGGTTGTTAATTATGATGACTAAAAGTCAGTCCCAGATTTACTCTTGTCCGGCATCAGCGTCCTCTTCACTCTTTTCTCCTCTGCCATCATGTCCATGGAGGCTGCTGAGCCCGGGTACACTGCCCGCTCACCCAGCTGGCCAGAATCTGCAACCTGTTGCTGGAACTCAAACAGCGATGAAAGGTTCCTCCACTTTAGTTCTTGCTGCCGTTTGATGCTAATTTGTCTGCACTAATTATTCATTCAAGAGCATAATTAGCACTTTGTGTGCAGTAATTATCAGTGTGTTAGCAGGAATTGGTATTTTGTGCACACAGATAATTAACGTGAGAGCACCAATTTAGTAATTTGTTTGCAAATACTGAATCCAAGTGCACTAATTTGTTTTATTATCTTTGCTTTTCTTCTCGTGTCTGATTAAATGAAAAACATCTGCATGGTCTTACATTAGAAGATGCAGTACAACCACTCGGTTAGTTGCTTTGCAGAAACAGCATTTAAGATGCTGAGAGTTAAAGAGCATCCATCCCTTCAGGCCATCTTTTAACAGTCATTGGTTCAAAAAATAATCTGAGCGCGTCCTCGTGGAATAAGAGCAGCTCCCTCCTGGCACTGACTGAAGGTCCCTGCATGCAGAGTCATCACAGACTCATTCATGGCAGTGTCACTCAAAAGTCTCGTCTAAAAGGGCAGATTTCTGTAATATGATCAGCTGCTTTCATGTGGATGTCGCTTATTTTAATTTGTGGGATAAATCTGTGAAGAGGATAAATGAGTATGATGTGACCTAAGGTGGAAAGGTATGAGAAATTCATGGCACTGAAGTAGTCTCTGTGACGTCCCCGCAGACTGTCTAAAACCTGGACGTAGTCTCTGTGACGTCCCCGCAGACTGTCTCAAACCTGGACGTAGTCTCTGTGACGTCCCCGCAGACTGTCTCAAACCTGGACGTAGTCTCTGTGAAGTCCCCGCAGACTGTCTCAAACCTGGACGTAGTCTCGGAGACGTCCCCGCAGACTGTCTAAAACCTGGACGTAGTCTCCGTGACGTCCCCACAGACTGTCTAAAACCTGGACGTAGTCTCGGAGACGTCCCCGCAGACTGTCTAAAACCTGGACGTAGTCTCCGTGACGTCCCCGCAGACTGTCTAAAACCTGGACGTAGTCTCTGTGACGTCCCCGCAGACTGTCTAAAACCTGGACGTAGTCTCCGTGACGTCCCCGCAGACTGTCTAAAACCTGGACGTAGTCTCCGTGACGTCCCCGCAGACTGTCTAAAACCTGGACGTAGTCTCTGTGACGTCCCCACAGACTGTCTAAAACCTGGACGTAGTCTCTGTGACGTCCCCACAGACTGTCTAAAACCTGGACGTAGTCTCTGTGACATCGCTTGGTTGGAGATGAAAGGCTGAAACTTTTTAAATTATCAAAGTGACTCATGAGATAAGACTAAGACTAAGACTAAGACTAAGACTTATGACGTTACTAAATGCATAAGAGTTTTTTTTAATGATGAACGTGGCTGTCAGTTCGGCCCCGCTCATCCTCACCGCTCTAAACCTCATTTACATTCTTTATGCTCCCAGTCAACAATAATTATATGCAAATTATGTAGAGCTGCATAAAGACCTGCTGTCCATAATCCATTATATATAATGTTTGTGATGTGGCTGTTTGCTCTCGACAAAAGATGAAATGAACAAACGTCAAAAAGAAACATCAGAACGACTGCGTCAGGAAATGTGTGATCCTGTGATAAAAAGTCAAAGCAGCGTTTGGAGAAAATCCTTCAGTTCATGATTTCAGAGGGAGTTTTGTGTTGGAACTATTTCTTGACTGAGGATGAATACACTGGAGGTAATGGGTCAGTGAGATTCCTTGTGTCTTCTTCATGTGCTCAGCCCATCGTCGTTCACTGAAAACTCTCCGAGGCGATGAATGTTTGAACACAGTCCTCCTGAAGTCGACTGAAGCTCAGTCTGGTCTGCTGGGCCAGCCGAGAGAAGGCTGAGCCCGGCAGCCAGGATGTGGTCTGACATGGGGAATATGAAACAGAGAACCAGATCAATGAGCTGCAGAACAGTGCCGAGCGTAAGTCCTCAAAGGGTTACCATAGCATCAATGTTTTACTGACTCATAAAAGTATCTCAGAATGAGTTTAATTATCGTTAAACAAATAGTTTGACATTTTGAGAACACTTATACAACCTACATGGACGTATATCATAAGAGGTGAAGTGCTAAAAACTGCAGTTCCTCTAACGTCCACTTGAGGCTGGCTCCAGAAGTGAGTCAGTCTCCATAAGTCCCCATGTCCAAATGTCCAACTTCACAGCAGAAATAAACATGTTTACAGCCTGGTACAAAAAACAGTTTTGGTCTCTGTAGCTAATTTCCCCGTTCATGACAACTGTACTGAGGGTGAATTTATCTACAACTCACCTGTTCACATTATATTAAGGCTTAAAGTTATGCAGGATTAAGAGCGTGGCTTCATTCATCCCGCCTCTTTGACCATTTTTGGATTAGTCGGGAGGACGGCCAAGGTGGAGACGCCCAGAGTCATCACACTGAGCTTCACAACATCTTATCAGAAACCTGTGGGGAGGTCATGGAGACTATGTCCAGGTTTGAGACAGTCTGCGGGGACATCATGGAGACTATGTCCAGGTTTGAGACAGTCTGCAGGGACGTCACGGAGACTACGTCCAGGTTTTATACAGTCTGCGGGGACGTCACGGAGACTACGTCCAGGTTTTAGATAGTCTGCAGGGACGTCTTAAAGTTATGCAGAATTAATAATTCAGCACCAAACGTCCATGTAAAAAGATACAATGTGTTAATTAGTGAGTTTTAAAGGTGCTTGTAGGTGGACTTGGTGACCTTTGAGCTGGCTGTTTCCAGCCAGAATCACAAAATGCAAATTCAGTTTGCACGTTTTTCAGCCTCAGAGTGGCTGAAACAGTAAATGTCAGAGTCTTTGTGACAGCTGTCAGTGTGCCCGGGATGTGGGTTGAGGACGGCTGGTTACGGATGTTTGGGTGACGTCAGGACAGAACCTTTGTGGAGGCAGATGGTGTCTCAGTGATGCGTTCAGGCTCTTTTCCAGAGGGCAGAGAGTCAAACAAGTAACTGTGTGGACGGGCCCGACTGACCCCCTGTGCAGGTCTGTGAAGGAGGGCAGCTGGATAACAAACACATATATGGTTATATATGGCATGGTTATTACTCGTGTCCACTTCAATTTAAACACACACATGGCCGAGTTCACTGCAAACAGGAGCTGCTGACCATTTACACACAAAACTCAAAAACTCAGATATGGACTTTAAAATCAAAAGACGTCTGCTGGATGGGATGACGGAGGATCAGCAAGTCCACAGAGAAACAGGAAGTCGTTGCGGCTGTGATTAGGGGTGAAAAATGATCCACATATGAAGTCCGGACGGGATTAAAATCACTGAGCAGGAATCAGCCCACCTCTCTCTGGAGAAATAAAGCCAGCCAGGACTACGTCAAACACTAACACTGCCTCCCACCCACGAACAATTTGGAAAGCACACTCGAGCCAGAGGCAGACGACGGGATTTTAATGGAGCTGGATCCACCAGACCACCGTTGTGTGTATGAAGACCCACGAGAGCCTTTTAACCCAAGCCGAGTTTTTCCTCAAAGTCTCCAGTGAGCATCATAAACTCACAGTCCAGTTAGGATCCAAACACAATGAAGCTTCTGCACCATCCGTTTAATCAAAACACAGCGTGGTGAATCAGCTTTAAAGGCCACAGGAGGGAGGAGGAGGAGGAGGAGGAGGCAGGACAGAAAAGGACGACTAATATTAGACAAGATGACCAAAGAGAGGGCGAAGAAATCGCAATATTTCTATCCTGAAGAGTTCTCTTCATATCCGACGATTCTGCACCAATGAGTGAAGCCAGCTGCAGCTTCATCTATAGATTATCTACAGAGACCAAAACTGTTTTTGTACCAGGCTGTAAACATGTTTATTTCTGCTGTTGGACATTTGGACATGGGGACTTATGGAGACTGACTCACTTCTGGAGCCAGCCTCAAGTGGACGTTAGAGGCTGGCAGTTTTTAGCACTTCACCTCTTATGATATACGTCCATGTAGGTTGTATCCACATGGTTGAACACTCTGACTTATTGTGCGCTCGCTTGCCCGGCTCCTGCTCTGGCACGACACTGGCCTGAAAACCTCCTCCTCGTCCTGATTGGTCCAAACCTCCCATTCAGTTTGATGAGCTGATAAAATCCGTTATAATACAAAGAAATTAAATATTTGTCATGTTATTTGCAAAAGTCAGTGAAAGTTGGTTAGAAATCATCTGAATTAAAGAGTTGAAATACTTCCTGATGATTCAGCTTCTCAGCAACATCTCAGTGGACGCTTACTTTGAAATGCACCAAGAGGAAGAAGCTCGACCTCGACGTGCATTACATGTCCATTCCTGGACGCCTCTGCACCGATTTCTTGGAAAGCAGCATTCGTTACCACCAGAGGAATGTACGTGTGGTCACACAGAGGCTCATCATAACTCTGACTGTGCCCTCTTGGCAGAATAAAAAGGTATTGCAGCCCGATGTGAAGCATTCACAGTTCGGTCCCTCATTAATGGATTTTTTAAGATGTAAACTGAATGTTACAGTGTGCTTTTATTGTGACAGTCCAAGACACACCTGTCAGGTGTCTTTAGACAGAACTGACGTTTTACCTTAATGACTCATTAGATTAGACTAGATCTTCCTTCCCACTTACTCTCGACCTCCCTCGAACTATTCAGGTAACAAACGCGTTTCTAGGAATCTCTTTCTGTGCAACACCACAGGAGGAGAGAGCGGCAGTGTCTTGGCCAAGCGTCAAAAAATGAAGTGCCACAAGCTGCAGTTCCTCTAACGTCCACTTGAGGCTGGCTCCAGAAGTGAGTCAGTCTCCATAAGTCCCCATGTCCAAATGTCCAACTTCACAGCAGAAATAAACATGTTTACAGCCTGGTACAAAAAACAGTTTTGGTCTCTGTAGCTAATTTCCCCGTTCATGACAACTGTACTGAGGGTGAATTTATATACAACTCACCTGTTCACATTATATTAAGGCTTAAAGTTATGCAGGGTTAAGAGCGTCAGGTTTTAGACAGTCTGCAGGGACGTCACGGAGACTACGTCCAGGTTTTAGACAGTTCTGTTTTTTATTGTTAAGACGGCACACTGACTCATGGCGTCCTGCTGCTGGAGCCTGATGAGCTGATGACACACAGGTGTGAGGGCAGGTGTGGCTCAATGGGGGCGTGGCCAGAGAAATAGCACAGACAGGCGACAGGCTGCCCTGGAACTGCTGGTCCTGTCGGACACACCTGTTCAGGTACACTCAGGTCATGATGACGTTTCACTTCACAGACATCTGTAGTTGTTCGTACACATCAACCTCTCCTTGTTTCCTTCCCTTATCTCCTTTGTATTCTTTTTTTCCCTTCTCTTGGTTCCTCGCACACTTCCTTGTATCCTCCCCTCTTTCCTCCCTCTCCTTGCCACCTTTAATCTTGTCCTCTCTCCTTGTTTCCTCTCCTCTGTTCTCCCTGTATCTTTGCCTCTTCACCATGACTCTTCTCTCCTTGTATCCTCCCCTCTCACTGTCTCCTGTCCTTTTTCCCTTTTTACTACTTTCCT
>JAFMOB010000532.1:65394-75394 GCA_018985215.1 Larimichthys polyactis
AGGTCCTAAAAGAAAGAAGGAAACACACCAGGTCCTAAAGAAAGAAGGAAAACACCAGGTCCTAAAAAGAAGGGAACACACCAGGTCCTAAAAGAAAGAAGGGAACACACCAGGTCCTAAAAGAAAGAAGGAAACACACCAGGTCCTAAAAGAAAGAAGGAAACACACCAGGTCCTAAAAGAAAGAAGGAACACACCAGGTCCTAAAAGAAAGAAGGAAACACACCAGGTCCACAAAGAAAGAAGGAAACACACCAGGTCCACAAAGAAAGAAGGAAACACACCAGGTCCACAAAGAAAGAAGGAAACACACCAGGTCCTAAAAGAAAGAAGGAAACACACCAGGTCCTAAAAGAAAGAGGGAAACACACCAGGTCCTAAAGAAAGAAGGGAACACACCAGGTCCTAAAAGAAATAAGGAAACACATCAGGTCCTAAAAGAAAGAAGGAAACACACCAGGTCCACAAAGAAAAGGAAACAACCAGGTCCACAAGAAAGAAGGAAACACACCAGGTCCACAAAGAAAGAGGAAACACACCAGGTCCTAAAAGAAAGAAGGAAACACACCAGGTCCTAAAAGAAAGAAGGAAACACACCAGGTCCTAAAGAAAGAAGGAAACACCAGGTCCTAAAAGAAAGAAGGGAACACACCAGGTCCTAAAAGAATGAAGGAAACACACCAGGTCCTAAAAGAAAGAAGGAAACACACCAGGTCCTAAAAGAAAGAAGGAAACACACCAGGTCCTAAAAGAAAGAAGGAAACATACCAGGTCCTAAAAGAAAGAAGGAACACACCAGGTCCACAAAGAAAGAAGGGAACACACCAGGTCCACAAAGAAAGAAGGGAACACACCAGGTCCTAAAAGAAAGAAGGAAACACACCAGGTCCTAAAAGAAAGAAGGGAACACACCAGGTCCACAAGAAAGAAGGGAACACACCAGGTCCACAAAGAAAGAAGGAAACACACCAGGTCCTAAAAGAAAGAAGGGAACACACCAGGTCCACAAAGAAAGAAGGGAACACACCAGGTCCTAAAAGAAAGAAGGAAACACACCAGGTCCTAAAAGAAAGAAGGGAACACACCAAGTCCTAAAAATAAAAGACTTTTTAACCCTTTAGATCACATCCCGAGTCAAACTGTACGCTGTTTATTTGTATTCTTTATTTTTCTTATTTGTGTGACACGTAACATAATAAATATCAGTATAAAAACATTTTAATAACCTTTTAATAACCTTTTAATAACCATTTAATAACCTTTTAATTACCTTTTAATAACCTTTTAATAACCCTTTAATAACCTTTTAATAACCCTTTAATAACCTTTTAATAACTTTTAATAACCTTTTAATAACCCTTTAATAACCTTTTAATAACTTTTAATAACCTTTTAATAACCCTTTAATAACCTTTACAAACCTTTGATAACATATTCTACATCTCTCCGGTTTGGTGGAGTGCTAATGGTTAGCTAAATGCTAGCTTAGCATGCTGTTTGGTCTAGTTGGTAACATGCTAGTTAGCTTAGCATGCTAGTTATCTTAGCATGCTAGTTAGCTTAGCATGCTAGTTAGCGCACGTTTTAATGAGCTAATGCTAACCGTAATGTTAGCTGCCATTAGCTAGTTTACTTGGCTAGCCCTGCAGCTAACATTAACTGACCTGTGGTGCCAGAAGACAAAGCACGGAAACACAACTCTGTCAGTCGTTATGTTAAGAGATTCTCTAAATATGGCCGAGCGGTCGTATTGCTGCTCTTTGTCGTGGCTTTGCGTCTCTTGGTTGACCTTCCAATAAGAAGAGTCACTTCGTTAAAAGGCTCCGGGCCTGACACCGTGTTTGACTCAGTGTTAATCAGTAAGAATCATTCTCACACGCAGAGACAATAACAAGTCAAGCACAGGTCAAAGCCATGACCAGCTGTAACAACCATGGAAGGAAAACATGTTATCTCCATCAACATGGCTGCATGACAGAATACTGAACTCATGATGACGATGAGCATCGTCCGTTAGCGTTAAGGACTCAGTCCTTTGTGCTGTTCAGTGACTAATATCTAACGGAGAGACACTCTTCATGACTTTCCCTTTCTGCCCGGTTGATTGGGTCACAGATTCATGCTTCCTCTTGTCACGCTGCCAACTGTAGCTGCTGTTAGCTCAGTCTGTTAGCTGCTGTTAGCTCAGTCTGTTAGCTGCTGTTAGCTCAGTCTGTTAGCTGCTGTTAGCTCAGTTTGTTAGCTGCTGTTAGCTCAGTCTGTTAGCTGCTGTTAGCTCAATCTGTTAGCTGCTGTTAGCTCAGTCTGTTAGCTGCTGTTAGCTCAGTTTGTTAGCTGCTGTTAGCTCAGTCTGTTAGCTGCTGTTAGCTCAGTCTGTTAGCTGCTGTTAGCTCAGTTTGTTAGCTGCTGTTAGCTCAGTCTGTTAGCTGCTGTTAGCTCAGTCTGTTAGCTGCTGTTAGCTCAGTCTGTTAGCTGCTGTTAGCCAGTGTTCTTTCCACATCTGTATATTAAAAACAAGTTTTGACTGAACGTGACGATGTTGGCGGTCACGTCACTTCTCTGAGATAAAGCTGAGGCGTTTGGCCATTGGAGGCGTCGCTCTTCATGACTTTCCCTTTCTGCCCGGTTGATTGAGTGGGTCACATATTCATCCTTCCTCTTGTCCTCGTCTTCGAGTTTCCTCCATTGAACACACAAAGCGTACTTTTGGCTTCCTTGGGAACAAAAGAGGGATTTCCTCCCGACTGACAGGCCCTCAAACCTCAACACACCCACGAACGCACACTGCAGACGCCATGGTGGAGGGTTGGCTTCACGTCCCACAGTAGGGGAAGATTTGGGAGGTTACGATAGAGCAGAGGTATGCGGTGACACCCCCCTTCGCCTCTTCCCTCTTTCCCCCCAGCTCCTGCATAGCATTGGGGGAGAGGATCTTCACAGTCTGGCCCTGAGCCAAAGACTGAACCCTCTCTGTAATCCCTCCTGCTGATATACACAGCTGCTGCTGGTGTGTGTGTGTGTGTGTGTGTGTGTGTGCAGGGCGAGCTTACAATGGCTGTCTCAGTGTCTAGCCACAGTTTGTGTTTTTTTTTATTATTCCCCTCCAGCAGACCGGTCATATCTCAATCTGCCTGACAGGGTTGAAGAGGCCCGTCAGGAATGTGATGGATTTTTTCGCTCCATCACAAAGTGGGAAACGCAGCTCGACCCTGCACTAACAGAAGTCAGCCCTGAACACTGGCAGGTTTCAGGTCCGTAACCCCGTTTTCCTGCTCGTAATGGTGGAAATGAAACTGGAGACTTGGGCGTATTCCCGACTCCAGATGTAGTCGCTCTCTCTCTCCATTCACTGTTTGCTGACTGCAGCACAAAGAGCTTTTAAAGAAAGCCTCAAACTGCTGTCCACAGGTCCAGTTAACCTGCCTTCATCGCCTACAATGCAACAACTACACACACGTGATGGACAAACTGTGTGTTTTATCTCCTGGAAGGTGAAACTATGATTACCAGTTACACAGACCTCTATTTGCGCTCACGTTAAAGTAACACGACGTAACTTTTCTCTGATAAACAAAAGCTTACATCATATTTTATGGAGGAAATGTTTTCTGGTTTTCCCTCTGATGTCCTCGGGCTGCTCCGCCTCAACTCTCTGTGATTTACAGAGTTTATGATGGACAGTGAAGTAAACTGCTGACAGCTGTAGCTGCTGTTAGCTCAGTTCGTCGGCTTGGCGGTGAGCTCAGAGCGACGGGTACCCGTCGCTCTGAGCTCACCGCCAAGCTGACGAACTGAGTGTTTGTACCAACAGGCGTTATGGACTACCAGGATAAAGAAGAGGAGGTAACCAGGCTCAGCAGCTTCTACGGACATGATGGCAGAGGAGCAGAGAGTGAAGAGGACGCTGACGGAGGAAGCTAAGAAGAGAAAAGGAGAGAGTGAGCGAGCAAGAAGCCGCCGGACAAGAGTAAATGTGGGACTGACTTCTAGTGGTTGGTGAGAGCTTGGTGAAATAAAAGGCTGAAAGACAGACGCCGAGCTGGGCTGACTGCTGCTGGACTAGGCAGTGAGATCAGCTGCTGCTGGGGACCTGGTTGATGATTGGCTGAGACGTTATAGTGACACGTGCACTGAAGGTGAAGTGAAATACTTGTTAGGTCTATTAGTGTACCTTCACTTCAAATGTCAAATCTTTGACCTTTTTTCAAATCTCACTTCTGTTTTTTGACCACTCGTGCCATTAACTGAAACTTCCCACATTGAACGTTATGACCACCTGAATCTGAATCTGAACCGTGACCTCTGTGATCCTCCGCCAACCGCCAACACAAAGGACAAAACTGAGACGCTCAAAAGGACAGTTCATGTTTTTAGGTTCGGTAACACACACACACACACACACACACACACACACACACACACACACACAAAGAAACAACATCTCGCCCCCACTCGCAACTCAATTGTGGGACCCCTGTGGAGAACAACCTGGTGCTAATTAGGCTTCATTGCCTCGTAAGCCTCCTTCTGTGTGTCTTTGTTTGTTTTCTCCTGATCCTCCACACTTCCTTTGTTCAGCCAGCTCCTCTAGAAATGCTGCTCACATTGAGCTCACTCACATTTGGACAAATAAACAACAGCAAAAATGTTTCAGCATACTATAGAAATGTTTGTAATGTTTTCACATGTGGCAGTAAAGCATGATTTATGTTTAAGCACTCAGTGATCTTAGTCAAATATTGAAAAACTGCAGGTCTGAAGTTACGTCCACGTTAAGCCGTCTCAGCCGCTGGGAAGAGGTTTTTCCATTCATTTGAGCGGTGACCGCCGGGATGTCACAATGTGATCCAACTTTTGGGAAAACCCACAGGAAGACGGGAAGAAAAACTTTGTTCACCATGTAGCATAAACATTCTGCTTCCAACTAGCAACCATGGAGTGTGGGAGACGCCCAGCAGAAGACAGAAAACCTTGTTTACCATGTAGCGTGAACATTCTACGAGGATATCAACTTCTTGGCGTCGTGTCTTTCTTATCGGCGTCTTCTTCTTCTTCTTGGTTAATGTTGGCGGGTGCTACTGTGACCTAATGTCACCAAAATGACGTTACGCAGCCAAATAGTGACCGCACAACCCCAACACCGGTCACCGGAACGCCTGATCCTGTCTGGACGCACACTTACCACGTCTAAAAAGACGACTTGTGTCCGCGATAAACCGATAGCAGGTTACACAGCGACGGTCATCATAACATCGACATTTGTGAATGCTGTTTCACTGTGAAACTGTGACATTTTGAATATGACAGCTTTAACACGAGACATCATCAGCTGTGGGTCACCATTGGCTGTAGCTTCATCTGTGGACTCCATGTGTGTGTAGAACTGGAGACAGAGGTACAAAGAGTCTGAGCCGCTGGCTTTGTTGGGATTAGTGAGGTCAGCTTGGACTGTTCAGGCCGAACACACACGGCCTTAGTGGGTGTGTGTTGTTACAGGTACAGGTGAGATCATGGAATCCGACCCAGGAAGTCCAGTTTGACTTAACAGATCTGTGACTCTGACGGTTTATGAGACATAAAGCTCAGCTGGTGCTTTTTACAGCCACACAACACGGAAAAGTTGAAAAATATTAAAGGTCCAGTGTGTTAGCCTGTCCGTCCTGTCTGAAGTCAGTGAGGACTCGGATGGTGAGTGTTCATATCTCAATGTACAAATATAAGCTGGACATGTATGTTGGGGAGGTCAGGTGTTGGAGCTAATGCTCGGCACGGTTGCAAGAAGAAGGAGAAGAAGAAGAAGAAGAAGAAGCAGGAAAACGATGCGATCGCCAAATTGCTGAAATTAGAGTACTACAAGAGGAAGTACACAGAGTACTACAACAGGAAGTACACAGAGTACTACAACAGGAAGTACACAGAGTACTACAACAGGAAGTACACAGAGTACTACAACAGGAAGTACACAGAGTACTACATAGAAGTATCTGAGTTAAGACACAGGCTGTAGCTATGACTCTGGGGCTCACTGTTTTGATTTGTTGAAGATAGACAGATGGTTCGTCCAATCGTGAAGCTGGAAGTTTCCATTGACGACTTCCCAGATGATCACCAGTCTCTGATTGCAACCCCTCGCCCTCCACTCCCATAACACGATGGAGAAACTACAGAGGCTGTGAAGTTTGTCCGCTCCGGGCTACTGTAGAAACACGACGCTTCAACATGCTGGATGTAAATCTGACACAGCGGACCTTTACATTTTCTGAAGCAAACCTCTGCTCAGTGTGCACCGGACCCAACAGGATAACAGCAGAAATACATATTACAAAGTAATCTATTAGTGATACAATGAGTACCCACTCATTACAGTTACAGTGTGTTGAAGACATCATCATTCAGAGTACTAACGTCTGCCGGGACTCAGAGTGAATGATGGCATTCAGCTTCAGGCAGAGGGTGTGTGTGTGTGTGTGTGTGTGTGTGTGTGTGCGTGTGTGTGTGTGCGTGTGTGCGTGTGTGTGTGTGTGTGTGTGTGTGTGTGCGTGTGTGTGTGTGTGTGTGTGTGTGTGTGTGTGTGCGTGCGTGTGTGTGTGCGTGTGTGTGTGTGCGTGCGTGTGTGTGTGCGTGCGTGTGTGTGTGTGTGTGTGTGTGTGTGTGTGTGTGTGTGTGTGTGTGCGTGTGTGTGTGTGCGTGCGTGTGTGTGTGCGTGTGTGTGTGTGTGTGTGTTTACACAGCTTAAAGCTTATTACAGCACAGAAACAGAGAGGAAATGAGACACTGTTAAAGTTTCGCTGTTAAAACACACAAACGCCTCCAGAGAAAAGTACTCTAATTACTTCACTACTCGAGTATTTGCATGCTACCTTACATAAATACTTTTGACTTTATTACATTTTAACCAACCAGCTTCCAGTCCTGGTATGCTGAGATATGACGCAGTACTATAATCTGTCCATGGGTTACATGCATGACGTGAACTTTGGATGCTTGAAGTACATTTTTCTGATAATACTTCTGTACTTGTACTTGTAACGGAGTATTTTTCTCTCACGTCAAAACAATAACAAAAGACATACTGCAGTTTGATGATGTTGTGAAGCAGTGTGGCATCATGGGAGTTGTTGTCTTACTTGTTAAACAACCACAGCTGCTGATGGAAATCCTACGGAAGAGGATTAGGGCCACATGTGGAAAATGTATTTGACTTCTTCACTTTTTTCTAAAGCAATAATAAAATTCTGATTTTAAAATTTAAAATTCAAGTCAGAATTATGAGAACAAAAGTCAGAACTCGCATAAATGTTTCACATGTGGCCCTAATCATCTTCCATAGCTCAGAGATACTTCATTAAAGTCTGTTCATGCTTCGTTTGGGCCTCTGTGCTGACAGAGCCTGTTTACCTGCAGGCTAAAGGTGAGCAGAAACACTCACTCACCTGAATGAAAGGACAGTTGTCAACATTAATAATGTCTTCAGACATTTTAATGTGTGAATGTTACAGACCTGAGTCCTCCATGTCTTCATGTTCTTCATGAGAGTGTGTCATGTGATCGGGGAGGTTGGACTGGAGGAAACTTGAATGTATGTTGAATGAAATGTCTGAGGAGTGAGCTCATCGGCAGCTGTAGTCAGAGGTTAATGCTGGAGGAAGACAGCTGCTTCAAGAGGCTCTGTGTCTGCACCTGGAGCTCCACATATCAGCTCATCGTGTATGACAGAGTCTGTTTGTACATTCAGAGGATTCTAAATAAAGTGTTTCAGTGTGTGTGTTTACGCCGGAGTGTGTGTGACATGGAGTCAAACCTGATGTTTGTGTGACTGACTGACTTTGTCTTTTCTGACCAATCACAGCGAGGCATTCACTTTCCACACACTCTTTCCTGCAACATAAATCCTGATGTGTGTGTTTGTCAGGGTGCATGTGTGTGTCCATGTTTGTACAGACACACACTCTAAAAACCTCCTGCAGCTGAGGAGGAGGAGGAGGAGGAGGTGTGAAGGGGAATGTTAATGGTACCTGTGACAGCCAGAGAAGATAAGAGAAGGAGACGTAAGCAGAGGGAGGAGGAGGAGGAGGAGGAGGAGGGCAAACTGTGGTGGGGGGAGGGGGTAACAGGGTGGACGGGGGAGGGAGCTTAGCCCCAGGGGGCAATTTGCTCTTGAGCTTCGGTCCATCAATCACCCATTCATTTACTAACAGGATCGTCTGCCGGGCCTCACACACTGATGTGTGTGTTTGTGTGTGAGTGTGTGTGTGTGTGTGTGTGTGTGTGTGTGTGTGTGTGTGTGTGTGTGTTTGTTTTAGGGAAAACACTGTGTAATTAAATTAATGTCAAAAACACTGGAAAATTGGATCAACACTTCCAGAGTGGCAGGAAGTGTTTACCTCTTTAATATTTATTTTTAGATAGACAGATGTACTTTATTTCTCCCAAGCTGGGAAATTACAGTTTCTCACTGAGCAGCTCGTGACAGATTTAGTTACTCGTTACTTTTCAGATTACAGTTTCTTACGACCTTCCTGTCCAATGAAAGACTCATATTTACAAATTTGTTAAATTTGAATGTGAACAGTTTGTCGGGATGAACCCTCACAGAGATTTATGACAAGAGACACCACCACCGCACAAAGAACACCAAGTTTCAGTGTTTGGGCTGAAAGGTCAGAGGTCGTCACACACACAAAGCTGTCAGAACAGAACCTCTGAACCAGCAGTGTCCAGTCTAACAGTGAACACAGTAACAGAACCTCTGAACCGGCAGTGTCCAGTCTAACAGTGAACACAGCAACAGAACCTCTGAACCAGCAGTGTCCAGTCTAACAGTGAACACAGCGACAGAACCTCTGAACCGGCAGTGTCCAGTCTAACAGTGAACACAGCGACAGAACCTCTGAACCGGCAGTGTCCAGTCTAACAGTGAACACGGCGACAGAACCTCTGAACCGGCAGTGTCCAGTCTAACAGTGAACACGGCGACAGAACCTCTGAACCGGCAGTGTCCAGTCTAACAGTGAACACGGCGACAGAACCTCTGAACCGGCAGTGTCCAGTCTAACAGTGAACACAGCTACAGAACCTCTGAACCAGCAGTGTCCAGTCTAACAGTGAACACAGCGACAGAACCTCTGAACCGCAGTGTCCAGTCTAACAGTGAACACAGCGACAGAACCTCTGAACCGGCAGTGTCCAGTCTAACAGTGAACACAGCAACAGAACCTCTGAACCAGCAGTGTCCAGTCTAACAGTGAACACAGTAACAGAACCTCTGAACCGGCAGTGTCCAGTCTAACAGTGAACACGGCAACAGAACCTCTGAACCAGCAGTGTCCAGTCTAACAGTGAACACGGCGACAGAACCTCTGAACCGGCAGTGTCCAGTCTAACAGTGAACACGGCGACAGAACCTCTGAACCGGCAGTGTCCAGTCTAACAGTGAACACAGCGACAGAACCTCTGAACCAGCAGTGTCCAGTCTAACAGTGAACACGGCGACAGAACCTCTGAACCGGCAGTGTCCAGTCTAACAGTGAACACAGCGACAGAACCTCTGAACCGGCAGTGTCCAGTCTAACAGTGAACACAGCGACAGAACCTCTGAACCGGCAGTGTCCAGTCTAACAGTGAACACAGCGACAGAACCTCTGAACCAGCAGTGTCCGGTCTAACAGTGAACACAGCAATTTACCAAGGTGGTTTTCTTGCCTGGTTTGGCTCTGAAGCTGAGCAGTCAGAGGAAATCAGAGAGGAGTAATAAAGTGAATAAAGTCTGATCCAGTTTGAATAAAGTTCTGAAGTTGTGCTTTTGTACAGTAATCAGTGAATATAGTTGAGGCTCGATGTATGAGCGATGTGAACGTCCATCAGAGGGTTAATCATCTTCATAATCTGTTTCAGGAAGAAGAGACCAACTTCTTTCATAGCTGTGAAGAAACATGTGCACATGCCAACATACTGCAGTCCATAAAAGGCAAACAAGTGTCCATCATAGAGGAAGGGCAGCA
>JAFMOB010000532.1:82894-177894 GCA_018985215.1 Larimichthys polyactis
CTCAGAGATCATTTAATCCCAGAGACGTATTCAAGCAGAGGGAGCAGAGCTTTGAGGCCAACAACAGGCCGTCTCCTGCTGCATCCAGACCAGGTAACCCACAAAGATCCAGCATGAAGAACCAAGAACCTGCTGAAACATGAAGGATTCTTCAGATTTATGTTTTCTCTCTCAGGGAAGCTGCAGAGTCCGTTTATATCCCAGAAATCCTTCGAGAGGGAAACCCCGGAGCAGCCTCCAGCTCCTGCTGTGGTCCCGGCCTCCTCCATGTCCCTGTCTCCTATCTCACCTGTGTCACCTGTGTCACCTGTGTCACCTGTGTCACCTGTGCTGTCTTACTCACCTGTTGCGGCTGTCTCCCTGACACCACCGGAGACAACGGGCTCACCTGTTCAAACTGCAGGTCAGAGACACGACAAAGTCTCTTTATATTATATATTATGTTTATCTGTTATGTAAGACGATGTACAGTGAAGCGGTCAGTGTTAGAAATGCAGCCACCCTCAGGGTGTTTATTCTGCATTATCACATCATTACACGGCTACTCACTAAAGAAACCATGTAATGCTGCAATGGACCAATCAGGACTGACTGTTCGTGTCATTATTCCACACAGACTCTGCTTACACAGAAGAAGATGAATGGTCAGATGAGTTTGATGATGATGGCGATGATGCTACTCCAGGTATGACATCCATGCACTCTTCCGACCTGGAACAGTGGTGAAGTCTTTTCACTAAGTTACCAGTTGACCTTTAATCATATTTAACGCCGTGTGCTGCATTGATCCATCTACAGGGGAAACTCCAGCTCAGGATGAATCGTATGAAGCACCACGGCCTGTCGGGATGGAGGAGGACCTGTATGAAGATGTTTACCAGGACACCTCACAGGTGAGTCCGCTCTTGTTTGATGTGCTTCCTTCAGAAAGGAACATTTCGTCCTCTTACCTGTCGCTCTCCTGGTTCACTCTCGCAGCGTCGTCCAGTCAGCCCAGCTCGGCGTCTGTCTTTCAGCCTTTTATTTCACCAAGCTCTCACCAACCACTAAAAGTCAGTCCCACATTTACTCTTGTCCGGCGGCTTCTTGCTCGCTCACTCTCTCCTTTTCTCTTCTTAGCTTCCTCCGTCAGCGTCCTCTTCACTCTCTTCTCCTCTGCCATCATGTCCGTAGAAGCTGCTGGGCCTGGTTACCTCCTCTTCTTCTTCCTGGTCGTCCATAACACCTGTTGGTACAAACACTCAGTTCGTCAGCTTGGCGGTGAGCTCAGAGCGACGGGTACCCGTCGCTCTGAGCTCACCGCCAAGCTGACGAACTGAGCTAACAGCAGCTACAGCTGTCAGCAGTTTACTTCACTGTCCATTATAAACTCTGTAAATCACAGAGAGTTGAGGCGGAGCAGCCGGAGGACATCAGAGGGAAAACCAGAAAACATTTCCTCCATAAAATATGATCCAGTTTCACCAGAATCAGTGAAATAGTTGCTGCTGTGTGACTTAGTGCCGTAAAGCGTTACGTACTTCTCCCGACCCGGAGCCCAAAGTTACACAGTGTGAGAACAGACGTACGAATGATGAATGTGATTGGCTCTCAGTCCAATGGGACTTTCTTTGTAAAGTAGAATGAAGTTAAAAGAACAACATTAACTGTGTTAAATTAAATGTGTTAAATATTAGGCTGAAGACGACAACATGAAGCCCAGTGAACAGGGCATCTGTGCCAGAGCTCTGTACGACTACCAGGCTGGTATGCACACATACACACACACACACACACACACACACACACACACACACACACACACACACACATACACTGTAGGCTTTATGTTGTTCTCTCACCGTCTCCTTCACAGCCGACGACACTGAGATCACCTTCGACCCTGATGACATCATAACGGGGATAGATATGGTGGACGAGGGTTGGTGGAGAGGACACGCCCCTGACGGACACTACGGGATGTTCCCCGCAAACTACGTTGAGCTTCTCTAGGTTTCATCACTCAGACAGGAGAACAGAGGTTTCTTCACATCCGCCTGTTTGTCTTTGTCATGTTGAAGGTTCAACAGGAAAAATCACAATAAACACGTCATTCATCCACTAATGTGTGTTTGTCTTATCAGCACATGATATCACTTATTATTACAAATAACTCTGAGACGTCCCCGCAGACTGTCTAAAACCTGGACGTAGTCTCCGTGACGTCCCGCAGACTGTCTAAAACCTGGACGTAGTCTCCGTGACGTCCCCACAGACTGTCTAAAACCTGGACGTAGTCTCTGTGACGTCCCCGCAGACTGTCTAAAACCTGGACGTAGTCTCCGTGACGTCCCCACAGACTGTCTAAAACCTGGACGTAGTCTCCGTGACGTCCCCACAGACTGTCTAAAACCTGGACGTAGTCTCCGTGACGTCCCCACAGACTGTCTAAAACCTGGACGTAGTCTCCGTGACGTCCCAACAGACTGTCTAAAACCTGGACGTAGTCTCTGAGACGTCCCCGCAGACTGTCTCAAACCTGGACGTAGTCTCCGTGACGTCCCCACAGACTGTCTAAAACCTGGACGTAGTCTCTGTGACGTCCCCACAGACTGTCTAAAACCTGGACGTAGTCTCTGAGACGTCCCCGCAGACTGTCTAAAACCTGGACGTAGTCTCCGTGACGTCCCCACAGACTGTCTAAAACCTGGACGTAGTCTCCGTGACGTCCCCACAGACTGTCTAAAACCTGGACGTAGTCTCCGTGACGTCCCCGCAGACTGTCTAAAACCTAGGGTGACCATATTCTCAAAGGAGAAAACCAGGACACCTTAGCCGGGGGGGGGGCTTTGGACACGACCTTTTTTTCCCCAAGTAAAAGTCACACACAAAAATAACTTCAATTACAAATTATTTCTGTTACTCAATGTGAAAGGTTTTATTTAAATGCATTTATTCAAAAAGTGCTTTACAATTTATGAATGTTTCAAAGAAAGAAATAATGTCTCAATCAACTTCTCTCAGACACAAGTTAACAACTCTGAACAGCAACACTGAAACTCAGCCTCAATTTCAGACATGAATGCAACAATGTCTTTTTTGTGTTTTTCTGTGTCAATGTGGGATTTTAGGTCCCTTGCACCACCATTGCAGAGCGAGACATACGTGCCTGCTTTGCAAAGAGTGCACAGTGCTTCACTTTTGTCTCGCCCCGGTCTGAATGCAGGGAATTTTTTCTGTAACTCGTCTGTAAACGTGCACTTGCGCTTGGGCATGGTGGTGGAGACTGACAACCACGCTGTCTAGTGTCTACTAACTGGTTGACGAAGGCTGCCTGCACTGACTCTGCTCAGGGCTGACGTCATCGTGCGCAGTGTCCTAGTGCCTGTCGATTTACTGGTCCGATGTAAGCAAAGACGTGTCGGAAAGGAACTGAATGAAAGTAATTTTACAAAAACCGGGACATTTCCTCATTTTCTAAAAATAAACCGGGACACCCAGGACAGGACGTGAAATACGGACATGTCCCGGGAAATACGGACGTATGGTCACCCTACTAAAACCTGGACGTAGTCTCCGTGACGTCCCTGCAGACTGTCTAAAACCTGGACGTAGTCTCCGTGACGTCCCTGCAGACTGTCTAAAACCTGGACGTAGTCTCCGTGACGTCCCCACAGACTGTCTAAAACCTGGACGTAGTCTCCGTGACGTCCCCGCAGACTGTCTAAAACCTGGACGTAGTCTCTCATGTCTCTTATTATTATTAATAAAGTTTTTTATTAAGAATAGTTACAGTTGTGACGTAACGCTTCTTCCGATTCTTTTCCGTTTCCGCCGTGTCGTCATAACCCCGCGACCACGACAGACTGTCCGTAAAGAAGCAAGATGGCGGCAAGGTTACTGCTCCGAGCGTCTGTCTCCGCGTCTGTCTCCGCGTCTGTCTCCGCGTCTGTCTCCGCCTGCCGCCGGGCCGCCCCGGTACCTGCTCTGACCCGCGGCATGGCTGCTGGAGGTAAGGACGGAACCAGAACCAGAACCAGAACCGAGTGTGATTTAAAAACGAGGACAGACAAACCGCGTTTAAAGATCTGCTACTTTAACAAGACATGTTGTTAATGTGTGAGTCTTTGATGACGTTAGAAATCAGAATAATTAATATAAAACACGTTAATTACTGCTAATGCTTCATCAAGGTGACGTGACGTCACGGGTCCCGGGTCAATAAAGCCCGTGACGTCACGTCACCTTGATGGAAGCAGCACGTGAAACAAACGTTAAACAAACGTTGAACAAACGTGAAACAAACGTTAAACAAACGTTAAACAAACGTGAAACAAACGTTAAACAAACGTGAAACAAACGTGAAACAAACGTGAAACAAACGTTAAACAAACGTGAAACAAACGTTAAACAAACGTTGAACAAACGTGAATCAAACGTGAATCAAACGTGAATCAAACGTGAATCAAACGTGAAACAAACGTAAAACAAACGTAAATCAAACGTAAAACAAACGTTAATCAAACGTTAAACAAACGTGAAACAAACGTTGATCAAACGTTGATCAAACGTTGATCAAACGTTGATCAAACGTTGATCAAACGTTAAACAAACGTTAAACAAACGTTAAACACGTTAAACAAACGTGAATCAAACGTGAATCAAACGTGAAACAAACGTTGAACAAACGTTGAACAAACGTGAATCAAACGTTAGTGAATCTTCATCAAACTCTTTGAATGGGCACAAATCCAATCGGACACGTTTATGACACAAAAACCACTTTGATGTCATTTAATAACTTAAATTAAATAATTTAATCCACGTGACGAGTTCCCTCTTAGATCGGTGTAAAGCTAACTAATCAATGAACAGGTGTTTTCAGTACTCACACCGGCCGGCACCAATGTTCAGCTGATGCCTCCCTAAAGTTAACCTGTGTTAGACAAACTGTATGAAAAAAAATAGAAAGTTAAATTAGGCTGTAAGCAGATGACTGAAGTCACAGCATGTGGCAGAGCAATGACTGAGCCGCTGTGCAGTCTGATGGCCGGTCTACACTAGTACACTAGTACACTAGAGGCGAGGGTGATGCGAGGAGATTGCAATGCAGCGATCACACCACCAGATGCTGGAGACTGGACCTTTAAATCAAATAAATATAATAAAATGAAGTCGTCTTCAGCTCCAGCACACGACATGACGACGGCGTTAGTCCCGCCGATCGTGACGCGATGGCGGGATGACCTGCTGAATGTAACCGCTGTGAAACAATCAGGAAATAACTTTATTTAATTTATTATATATATTTAATAACTCACACTCTCTGTCTCTCTCTGTCTCTCTCTGTCTCTCTCTCTCTCTCTCTCTCTCTCTCTCTCTCTCTCTCTCTCTCTCTCTCTCTCTCTCTCTCTCTCTCTCTCTCTCTCTCTCTCTCTCTTATTTTTATATATAAATCAATCATGGGACACAAATCTAATTTTGTGGTGTAAACTGACTCAGATTTAGAAGCTGGTTCATGAAATAAACAAAGTGAGACACACAGGTAGATCATCAGAGTTTAGTTCGTGAATCCACCTGGACAGTCTCAGAGACATTTCAGGCTGTGGAGGTTCGACCGAGTGTCTGATTGGCGTCTGGAGCGTGGGGAAAGAGCTCCTCGCTGTGGGGGAAAGAGCTCCTCGCTGTGGGGGAAAGAGCTCCTCGCTGTGGGGGAAAGAGCTCCTCGCTGGGGGGAAAGAGCTCCTCGCTCCTCGCTGTGGGGGAAAGAGCTCCTCGCTGTGGGGAAAGAGCTCCTCGCTGTGGGGAAAGAGCTACTCGCTGTGGGGGAAAGAGCTCCTCGCTGTGGGGAAAGAGCTCCTCGCTGTGGGGGAAAGAGCTCCTCGCTGTGGGGGAAAGAGCTCCTCGCTGTGGGGAAAGAGCTCCTCGCTGTGGGGAAAGAGCTCCTCGCTGCCCGGCGTATCTGCTCTGTCTTCCTCCATGTTTGTCAGTATGCATGTTGGGCTGCGAGTGTGTCGTGCGCATACATACGTCATCAACGGGAATTTATCGTTTTTATCGTGGGATGACATATTCTTACCATGTGGAATGTTTTTGACGATATATCGTAAACGATGAAATATCGCACATCCCTAGATGGCGCTGATAGTCGAGTGCCGATGTGTTGTCTGTTTTATTTCCACTGACGTTGTCTGCTCCCTCGTCAGGAATTCCCACTGATGAAGAACAAGCCACGGGCATGGAGAAGAAGATCATGAACGCCATGAAGGAGGGAAAGGTGAGATCACTGAGCCGCGCTCGGTCTGTTGCAGCATGAATTTCTGAATGAATCATGACATCACGAACGCTTCCCTCTCCTTCAGGATCCCTACAGCATGATGAAGCCCAAGAGCTACGCCGGCTCCAAGGTGGACCCCCACCTTGTCCCCTCCATCACAAACAAGAGGATTGTGGGATGCGTCTGTGAGTTCTTAAGTCCTAAATGTTACCTGACGGATTGTGTTAGCATATTAGCAGTTACACCCGGACAGAGGTCGAGCTCAGAGACCAACAGGGAACGTCGTCACCGTACCGAGGTGCTTTCAGACTTTATTGATCAGTAGCAGCAGAGGTACCTGAACTGACTCAGCCCGGGACGCCAGGAGCCAAACCCGGCGAGAAAACCTCCCCGGTAGGCTGCTGTGTTCCCTGTTAGAGGTTCTGTTCGGTCCGGCAGTGTTTGCTGGAAGGTAGACGCTGACGCTGCATTGTGTAGCGGTAGGTAGGGTGTAACGCACACTTGCTATTGGCTCAACACTATTTTCTGTGTCTGCAGGTGAAGAAGACAACACCGCCGTGGTTTGGTTCTGGCTTCACGAGGGCGAGGCCCAGCGCTGCCCGTCCTGTGGTTCCCACTACAAGCTGGTGGCCCATGAGCTCCCTCACTAACTCCTACATACCTGTGTCATTGTAGACGTTACCACAGAGCTGTGTCTCAGAAATATTCCTCTTTACCTTTAGAACGATGGAGAAACATCAGACGGCAGCGTTTCCTTTCTTCAGTCTCCAGGAAGTTCATTTATCTCTGGACCTTTTGGTTCCGTCCACTTCCTGGTCTTAAGTTAAGCGTCCCCGTCTGATTGGTCTTGGACTCGTTCTGTCTCAGTACTTGATCGACCTGCTGACCTCATCAGTCTTTGCTTTACACGTTACCTTTTCCAGAGGGATCACATGTGGTTCGGGTTCAGTTTTCTCTTCAACATTTCCATTCAGCTGCAGTTTACATCCACACGTGTACTGTACGACGTTACACTCGGTCCACCTAACTCCTTTTATTGAACCAATAAAGTTCTTGAACTCCTGCTTGTGGACGTGTTTCACTCTGTCCTGGTACTGTGTATTTGAATTATCTCATGTTATGTATCTGAACACGGAGACCTCAGTCGTGACACTTGAACAAAAATGTAGCGCCTCCCAGAGGGCACAAATGCATCTGCAGTGATGTGACAAGTGAGTTTCTCCAGTGTGGGAACACTGAAATCTAAAAGTCATTATTTAGAAATATGACTTTAATTCTCACCATATTTAATAACGACTTTATTCTCGTAATTAATTTTAAAAAGTAGTTTATATGTGGCCCTGCGTTGTAATATATACATAATTATATATATAATATTAATATATAAGATATTATGATATAAAACATTTAGTTACATCAGGAAATATGATCCAGATTAACACAGCAGGCAGGGAAATAACGTCCATGTGGGTCCAGCTCACTTAACAAGGGAATGAAGAAGCAGTAAAGAAAGAGGAGGCGGTAAAGAAAGAGGAGGCGGTAAAGAAAGAGGAGGCGGTAAAGAAAGAGGAGGAAATGAAAGTAAAATGATGAAAAGCAGAAGGAAAAAGAAATCATCAATCAGTGGAAGAAGCAGGGAGACATTTGTATAAAGGACAAGGTGTAGCAGAGCAGGTGGGGTGATGGAGGTAGCAGAGCAGGTGGGGTGATGGAGGTAGCAGAGCAGGTGGGGTGATGGAGGTAGCAGGACAGGTGGGGTGATGGAGGTAGCAGAGCAGGTGACCATGAGCAGGCTGAGAGTAGTGCTCAGTAAACTGAAGAACACACTCAGTATATTTGTATTTGTATTAATTTAATGGGCCCATGTACAGCATAAAACATACACCCGTAAACATAAGCCCGTCCTGTCCTCACTACAGGCCCGTCCTGTCCTCTCTACAGGCCCGTCCTGTCCTGTCCTCTCTACAGCCCGTCCTGTCCTCTCTACAAGCCCGTCCTGTCCTGTCCTCTCTACATGCCCGTCCTGTCCTCTCTACAAGCCCGTCCTGTCCTGTCCTCTCTACAGCCCGTCCTGTCCTCTCTACAAGCCCGTCCTGTCCTGTCCTCTCTACAGGCCCGTCCTGTCCTCTCTACAAGCCCGTCCTGTCCTGTCCTCTCTACAGGCCCGTCCTGTCCTGTCCTCTCTACAGCCCGTCCTGTCCTCTCTACAGCCCGTCCTGTCCTCTCCTGTCCTCTCTACAGCCCGTCCTGTCCTCTCTACAGCCCGTCCTGTCCTCTCTACAGGCCCGTCCTGTCCTCTCTACAAGCCCGTCCTGTCCTCTCTACAGCCCGTCCTGTCCTCTCTACAAGCCCGTCCTGTCCTCTCTACAAGCCCGTCCTGTCCTCTCTACAGCCCGTCCTGTCCTCTCTACAGGCCCGTCCTGTCTTCACTACAGGCCCGTCCTGTCCTCTCTACAGCCCGTCCTGTCCTCTCTACAGCCCGTCCTGTCCTCTCTACAGCCCGTCCCGTCCTGTCCTCTCTACAGCCCGTCCTGTCCTCTCTACAGGCCCGTCCTGTCCTCTCTACAGCCCGTCCTGTCCTCTCTACAGGCCCGTCCTCTCCTGTCCTCTCTACAGCCCGTCCTGTCCTCTCCTGTCCTCTCTACAGGCCCGTCCTCTCCTGTCCTCTCTACAGCCCGTCCTGTCCTCTCCTGTCCTCTCTACAGGCCCGTCCTCTCCTGTCCTCTCTACAGGCCCCTCCTGTCCTCTCTACAGGCCCGTCCTCTCCTGTCCTCTCTACAGGCTCGGCTCGTCCTGTCCTCTCTACAGGCCCGTCCTGTCCTCTCTACAGGCTCGTCCTGTCCTGTCCTGTCCTCTCTACAGGCTCGTCCTGTCCTCTCTACAGGCTCATCCTGTCCTGTCCTGTCCTCTCTACAGGCCCGTCCTGTCCTCTCTACAGGCTCGTCCTGTCCTCTCTACAGCCCGTCCTGTCCTCTCTACAGGCCCGTCCTGTCCTCTCTACAGGCCCGTCCTGTCCTCTCTACAGGCTCGTCCTGTCCTCTCTACAGCCCGTCCTCTCCTGTCCTCTCTACAGGCTCGTCCTGTCCTCTCTACAGCCCGTCCTGTCCTCTCTACAGGCCCGTCCTGTCCTCTCTACAGGCTCGTCCTGTCCTCTCTACAGGCCCGTCCTGTCCTCTCCTGTCCTCTCTACAGCCCGTCCTGTCCTCTCTACAGCCCGTCCTGTCCTCTCTACAGGCCCGTCCTGTCCTCTCTACAGGCTCGTCCTGTCCTCTCTACAGCCCGTCCTGTCCTCTCTACAGGCCCGTCCTGTCCTCTCTACAGGCTCGTCCTGTCCTCTCTACAGCCCGTCCTGTCCTCTCCTGTCCTCTCTACAGCCCGTCCTGTCCTCTCTACAAGCCCGTCCTGTCTTCACTACAAGCCCGTCCTGTCCTCTCTACAGCCCGTCCTGTCCTCTCTACAGCCCGTCCTGTCCTCTCTACAGGCCCGTCCTGTCTTCACTACAGGCCCGTCCTGTCCTCTCTACAGCCCGTCCTGTCTTCACTACAGGCCCGTCCTGTCCTCTCTACAGCCCGTCCTGTCCTCTCTACAGGCCCGTCCTCTCCTGTCCTCTCTACAGGCCCGTCCTGTCCTCTCTACAGGCCCGTCCTGTCCTCTCTACAGGCCCGTCCTCTCCTGTCCTCTCTACAGGCCCGTCCTGTCCTCTCTACAGGCCCGTCCTCTCCTGTCCTCTCTACAGGCCCGTCCTCTCCTGTCCTCTCTACAGGCCCGTCCTCTCCTGTCCTCTCTACAGGCTCGTCCTGTCCTCTCTACAGGCTCGTCCTGTCCTGTCCTGTCCTCTCTACAGGCTCGTCCTGTCCTGTCCTGTCCTCTCTACAGGCCCGTCCTCTCCTGTCCTCTCTACAGCCCGTCCTGTCCTCTCCTGTCCTCTCTACAGCCCGTCCTGTCCTCTCTACAGCCCGTCCTGTCCTCTCTACAGGCCCGTCCTGTCCTGTCTCCTCCAGGGTTCAGCTGGTATATCGGCTGCAGTACAGCAGTGAGGTGCAGCAGAGGGCGCTGTGTGCGGCACTGAGGATGCAGACTGCCGTGAGAAAGCGAAGAAGAAGAAGGAGACGTCAGACCAGGTCAAAGGTCACACCCTGACGTCAGGAAGAAGCAGACATGGCGGCGAGGTCACTGCTCCGCTCGGCTGTCCGAGCCGCGAACACCTGGCGGGCCGCCCCGGTACCTGCTCTGACCCGCGGCATGGCTGCCGGAGGTGAGGACGGAACCAGAACCAGAACCAGAACCAGAACCGAATCTTAAAGCAGAGCTAACGAGCTAACGCTAGCTGCAGGTAGCGCGTTGTTCAGGTGTGAAACACCGGTGTTACAGCTCAACGAGCGACCGTGTTAACTGGTGACCGTTAGCCAAAACGCCCCCGGTGGTTGCCGTGGTTACAGTCAGATAAAGACGTCATGTTTGGCACTGTGTGTGTGTGTGTGTGTCACAGGAAGATGCATCATGTTGGATGACCTGATACCGATTATTACAAATTAATTATTAATGTACTGACACGTTCAATTCATGACGTCACTGGTTTGTACTGATTTCGTATCTTACACATGAATTATTATTGATGTCGTCGCCTCTTATTTTTCATCAGCGGTTCTCCTGCCAGCCTTCAGCTCTGTGCACGTCGTTAACAAATGAAAGTGTTCAAAGAGCGTCACCTGATCTGTCGATCCGCACCTGTCAGGTTGAGCTCACAACCGCCACAGCTTCACGTTTTGTGTTTAAATTAGGGGTGTATCAGTACACACAAGTCACGGTTCGGTATATACCGCGGTATGGGGGTCACGGTTCAGTACGTACCTCGGTATGGGGGTCACGGTTCAGTACGTACCTCGGTATGGGGGGTCACGGTTCGGTACGTTTCTCGGTATGGGGGGTCACGGTTTCGGTACGTTTCTCAGTATGGGGGGTCACGGTTCGCTACGTTTCTCGGTATGGGGGGGTCACGGTTCGGTAATTACCGCGGTATGGGGGGGGGGGGGTCACGGTTCGGTACTTACCGCGGTATGGGGGGGTCACGGTTCGGTACGTACCGCGGTATGGGGGTCGCGGTTCGGTACGTTTCGCGATATGGGGCTCGCGGTTCGGTACGTTTCTCGATATGGGGCCCGCGGTTCGGTACGTACCTCGGTATGGGGGTCGCGGTTCGGTACGTTTCTCGATATGGGGCTCGCGGTTCGGTACGTTTCTCTATATGTGGCCCGCGGTTCGGTACGTACCCTCGGTATGGGGTCCGCGGTTTCGGTATGTTTCTCGGTATGGGGGTCACGGTTCGGTACGTACCTCGGTATGGGGGTCGCGGTTCGGTACGTACCTCGGTATGGGGGTCGCGGTTTGGTACGTTTCTCGGTATGGGGGTCGGGGTTTGGTACGTTTCTCGGTATGGGGGTCGCGGTTTGGTATGTTTCTCGGTATGGGGGTTTCTCGGTTTCTATCTTTTTTTCTTCGTCCTTTTTTGTAACTACTTCTTCTTCTCCTGTAATGACTGTTTCTGGCAGCTTTTAAGCTCATTACCGTCACCTGGATTAAAGTTAATTAACTCACTCAGACGCATTCGTCATATGACTGCGTGCACCGAACCGCGAGCCCGTACTGTGACCGCACACCCCTAGTTTGAATACATGTGTTTTGGTTGTACACTAATGGATGAGTGTGTGTTTAGCAGACTCATCGCTCTGTTGTTTCATATTAAAATCAGATTAAAGGTGGCGTGTGTTTCTTGTAAACATTGAAGGTACGACCTCGTTTGTTTGCTTTGCTCAGACATGTTTGTAACTCGTTATGACGTCAGGAATTCCCACTGATGAAGAACAAGCCACGGGCATGGAGAAGAAGATCATGAACGCCATGAAGGAGGGAAAGGTGAGATCACTGAGCATTCGTTCAGAAAACATATCTCAGTCCTTTGGCTCATACCACATGAGCAGTGTGTGCACTGAGTTTAGCACCAGTGTATGACGGGGATGTGCCGTACACGTCCTCAGTGAAAAGATTCTTTACATCACATGAAATGTATTCTTGTCTGATAGAATGCTTCCCTCTCCTTCAGGATCCCTATAGTATGATGAAGCCCAAGAGCTACGCCGGCTCCAAGGTGGACCCCCACCTTGTCCCCTCCATCACAAACAAGAGGATTGTGGGATGCGTCTGTGAGTTCTCAAAGTCCTAAATGTTACCTGACCCGTTTAAGCTGAGTCGCTTTACCGCAGAGCCAACATCAAGTTTACCCTTTAATAGCTTTAGCGATTATATGGGTACGTAACAAAAACATGAAAACGGCGTGTGTTCACTTTAGTGCTTCACCACTTCAAGCTAAACTTGCTGAGCTTTGCTGTTTTGTCGTCAAAAGTTTTATTCCAACCCTGCGTACCACAAACTATCTGTGGGTTTACGTCATTCTGCATCGTCATTGGTGTTTCAAAGGTGAATTTGGGTGGTACACCTTGATTTGAGAGTCGTCACGTGACATGACGCACGTTTTCGCAGACTTTAATTTGTAGATGTAAATGTAATTATCTCAATCCACCACAGCTGTGACGTGTTATCTCATGACTTTGTTATTCGAGATAGATAACTGGGTCGAAACACCGGCAGACCCGTCCAGAGGCACTCACTCAGTTCTGTCGGACCTTCCTTGTTGTGTTTGCGTCTCTCACTTTGTCTCATTTCCTGCCTGCAGGTGAAGAAGACAACACCGCCGTGGTTTGGTTCTGGCTTCACGAGGGCGAGGCCCAGCGCTGCCCGTCCTGTGGTTCCCACTACAAGCTGGTGGCCCATGAGCTCCCTCACTAACTCCTACATACCTGTGTCATTGTAGACGTTACCACAGAGCTGTGTCTCAGAAATATTCCTCTTTACCTTTAGAACGATGGAGAAACATCAGACGGCAGCGTTTCCTTTCTTCAGTCTCCAGGAAGTTCATTTATCTCTGGACCTTTTGGTTCCGTCCACTTCCTGGTCTTAAGTGAAACGTCCCCGTCTGATTGGTCTTGGACTCGTTCTGTCTCAGTACTTGATCGACCTGCTGACCTCATCAGTCTTTTGCTTTACACGTTACCTTTTCCAGAGGGATCACATGTGGTTCGGGTTCAGTTTTCTCTTCAACATTTCCATTCAGCTGCAGTTTACATCCACACGTGTACTGTACGACGTTACACTCGGTCCACCTAACTCCTTTTATTGAACCAATAAAGTTTGCTGTGGATGAACTTCACTGGTTCTGGTTGAGTTTTTTTCCTAAGAAGGTTGAATTCAGACTTTTTCCTCAAACCTCTTTTCATGTTTCAAAATGTAACTTTGACTAATGCGGTCTCTGTGCTATGATGCACTCTAAATCCTGACTAAAAATCCTCAAATAGACTATTGTTATGGAGAAAGTTACACAGCTGATTAGCTACAGCTTTCTCAAGTATCTTAGACAGAAAGGGAAGGTTTGATATCGGTCTGTAGTTGGCTAAGACCTTTGGGTCTAGTAAACAAGAAGAAATTGGTGACATCTGATTTTCAATATTGCACGTTGTTTTCTCACGACATGGCACTGATCATTCATTAATGAACATCCAGATCTACAAGTCCGACAGCAGGTGGTTCTGAACATGTTTTTTTCTGTTATCTCAAGATTATTGTTAGAGGAGTATTGTAAAATTAGATTTAGATGATATATAAAAATGTTTCAGGTCGTTTTCATTGATTTCATTGTGTTTGGACCTCAGTGTAACTGTTTTCAAATGAAACTATTGTGGAGGAAGTTCCAGTGAGAGATGAACAAACAAAGTGACTCCAATATTGTCTTTGATTTATTCAACAGAGTGAGAATAACATGATTAAGATTAAATGATTAATGAAGATTAACTGATTAAGACTAAATGAGCAAACAACTGTCATTATTCCGAAGAACAGCACTCAGAGTACAAAGTCAAAGTATTTCATTGGAAAGGTCAGAGGTCCTCACACACAAAGAGGTTCAGAGTCTGACACAGAGGAATAAAAGTCATTTACATTTATACAGTTCCTGTCCTGCATCTGACGTGATCGGAAACCTTTAACTTGATGACAAGAAACTAAAGTTCAGTTGTTCCTCAGCCTGACAAGTGAATCTTCCCGTAATGTGAGTCTGAGCTTTATCTTTAGCCCTGAAGGTTATCACAAGAACTCCTCGTACGGAGTTTGCTACCCAACTCTCAGCAGGCGGCGAGTCACAGCTGTGAGATAGAAAAGTTACAATCTGTGGTCGCATTCCTCAAAATACACAGAGCACAGCGAAACACAGTTCAGTTCAAGGTTAACAGTGTCACGGATACATTCGGTCACCACAGCTATATATTTGTGAGGAGCTTCTAAAGATGGACGTCTTCAGAGGAACCAATGGGCTTGGAGCTGAGAGCAGGCAGGAAGTCAGAAAGTATTCAGAGACAGACTAACATGTTGTTGTCTTTTCATGTTGGCAGTCAGAAAAATACAGTCCATCATTTAATGGAACAATTCCAACCTGACAGTTCAAAGAGAACACGAGTATAAACACGTCCAATCCATGTGGATGTGGAGGAGCTCCTTGGAGGTCCTACTCTGCTCCCTGAGCTCCTTCCTCTGCAGTCGGTCCTTCAGCTGCACCAACAGCCACGTTCATGTCGACCAGCTCAATGTTCTCCTGTCTGCCCGCCTTCTGCCCCCTGCTGGCCTGGAGAGACATGACAGCACACAGATGAGACTTCCTGCATCACTCCTGTCTTCAGGTCAGTGAACACAGACGGATGCTTCATGTCAGTCAGTCCTCTGAACCACAGACATGTGTCAGTACCTTGTAGTAGAAACAGACGGCAGTGATCCCCAACAGCAGAGTCAGCGGCACGACGACCCATCTGCTGATGTGAACTGTTGGACCTGATCAAACACAGACAGACATCACATGATCACATGACATCATGAGTCCAGCAGCTTCCATCAAACACAAACTGGAGTGACCTGAAATCTCCTGAAATCACTTCAACATGGAGCTCTCTGATCGACCCGCTATCACGCCAAAGCGTGTAAAACACACGGTGGTCCACCGTGGCAGCGTCACGTTTTCAACACGTTCTCATTCTGCGCTCAAATGACCACGAATAAATATGCAACGTCCGGTTACCCTTTCAAAATAAAGCTTGCTGAGGTCACAGTGTGGTTCGGGTTCGGCACAAACACGACTTGGTTTGATTTAGAAAAAGATTGTAAGTTACGTTACGTAACAGACGTAAGTTAAGTACATTCCGTACGTTCCGTTCATTAACGAGACCTGGGACACTGACACTGACGTAAGTCTGGTTACTATGTGACATGTGTCATACAGTGACAGCAGTCACAGTGTCAGCAAACAACATGCATGGACACTGTGGTCAGCTGATGATCTTTCCTTACCTGAGCCAGTGAGAGCGAGCCGACGGCTCTCAGAGGAGAACTTCTGAGAAGAAACGGAGACGTGATAAACACAGCTGTAGCTTCCTGTGTGGGCGGGCTCTGCAACAGGAAACAGGAAGTGGGCAGAGTGATTGACAGATGGCTGGGTGTAGCTGTGTGCTGAGGTGGAGGAGGTGAAGGTGAGCTGGAAGGAGCCTCCTGGGTACTGTGGCTGGATGGAGCAGCTGATGGTGAAGGTGGAGCCCCACAACACATGAAACCCCTGCTGCTGGACCTCGGAGACCCCGTTCATGGAGGACACAGAGATGTTGGGCTGAACCAGCAGGTCTGTAGACAGACAGACAGACAGGCAGACAGACAGACAGGTTTGTCCAGGTGTGTCCTGTCAGGTGAAGCTCAGCAGTCTGTGGAGGCTCTGAAGGCTCCAGAAACAAGTTCACTTCTCTGCACTTCAGGAGGTCGCTGTCCTGGACTGAAGTCCAATGAAGACCACCAACTGTCCCTGATTGACTTACCTGAACAGGTGAGTTTCAGGATGGAGGAGGAGGAATCTGATGTTGCACAGTCCCTCAGAGCAGATCCAGAATGAACACAGGCAGACCTGATCCACCACACAGATCTGTCTGAGGACTCCTCTCTCTGTTCTACAGAAACAGCAGAGCCACAGTCCAGATCTCTGCAGACAACAGCTGCTGTCTTCAGGGTCCAGACAGAGTAACTCACTGGTCTCCATTCTCGCAGATGTTTCAGCTCCAGTGTTCCTGCACAGCGACTGTGTCCTCCCACCAACCTGACAGGTTCTGAACAGAAACAAGAGAGTCATCAGTCAAAGAACAAAGTGAGTTTCATCAGAACAGAAATGAACCAAATCAAAGCTGCAGCTCCTCTTCTACCTGAGCAGGTGAGTCCAACAGCTTTTCCAGGTGAGCAGGTGTTTCTAGTTGATCCTGAGCTTCTACAGTCCAGGAGAGCAGACTCATGGCCTCCACACTGGAACTCTTTGGTCCACATTGGAGCCTCCACTTCTCCATAGAGCGCCCCCTGGAGGACTGAAGGAGCCCCACAGCCGAGCTCCCTACAGACCACCTCTGCATCCTGCTGGTCAAAGTCAGCTTCACACACTGAGGACCAGCGCTGGTCAGACTGGTCAGACTTGACCTCCAGTCTGCCTGAACACAGACTAGTCCCATCCAGCAGCCTGACAGAGTCTGCAGAGATAACAGAAGATACAACAGAGAGAGAGACAAGACAGCAGACACTAAATAAAAAGATGTCCTCAAACAACAATTCAGTGATTCAAACTGGATCAGAATAATTCCAACATCACTTCATGGTTAACAACAGACTGTCTGTCTGTCTGTCTGTCTGTCTGCCTGTCTGTCTGTCTGTCTGTCTGTCTGTCTGTCTGTGATGCTTCACTCTCCTCTGTAGCCTGGTTAGCTCCGTTAGCTCCTCTATCTTATTATGCAGAGATCTGACTTTCCACAGAGAGCATGCTCGTAGAGCTAACAGCTGTTCTCGAGTGTAAACAAGAGAGCCGTGTCTTTTTTTGATGGATCATGAAGTATGACAGAAAAAAGGCAAATCACTGATCTCCATAGTTCAAGTCCGACTGACACAACATGGATGAAGACTGGTGTCAAAAAAACACATGAAAAAAGTACAAAAAGTGAAAAAACAGTGACTGGACCTGGAAACCAACTACACGGTGCCATGGCAACAGAAAAAACAGAAGGACAAAATACAGAGATGATGTCACTGATGGACTTACCTGAACAGGTGAGATTCAGGATGGAGGAGGAGGAATCTGATGATGTTGCACAGTCCCTCAGAGCAGATCCAGAATGAACACAGTCAGACCTGATCCTCCACACAGATCTGTCTGAGGACTCCTCTCTCTCTTCTACAGAAACAGCAGAGCCACAGTCCAGATCTCTGCAGGCAACAGCTGCTGTCTTCAGGGTCCAGTCAGAGTAATAATCCACTGGTCTCCATTCTCCCAGAAGTTTCACCTCAAGTGTTCCTGCACAGCGACTGTGTCCTCCCACCAACCTGACAGGTTCTGAACAGAAACAAGAGAGTCATCAGTCAAAGAACAAAGTGAGTTTCATCAGAACAGAAATGAACCAAATCAAAGCTGCAGCTCCTCTTCTACCTGAGCAGGTGAGTCCAACAGCTTTTCCAGGTGAGCAGGTGTTTCTAGTTGATCCTGAGCTTCTACAGTCCAGGAGAGCAGACTCATGACCTCCACACTGGAACTCTTTGGTCCACATTGGAGCCTCCACTTCTCCATAGAGCGCCCCCTGGAGGACTGAAGGAGCCCCACAGCCGAGCTCCCTACAGACCACCTCTGCATCCTGCTGGTCAAAGTCAGCTTCACACACTGAGGACCAGCGCTGGTCAGACTGGTCAGACTTGACCTCCAGTCTGCCTGAACATGGACTAGACCCATCCAGCAGCCTGACAGAGTCTGCAGAGATAACAGAAGATACAACAGAGAGAGAGAAAAGACAGCAGACACTAAATAAAAAGATGTCCTCAAAGAACAATTCAGTGATTCAAACTGGATCAGAATAATTCCAACATCACTTCATGGTTAACAACAGACTGTCTGTCTGTCTGTCTGTCTGTCTGTCTGTCTGTCTGTGATGCTTCACTCTCCTCTGTAGCCTGGTTAGCTCCGTTAGCTCCTCTATCTTATTATGCAGAGATCTGACTTTCCACAGAGAGCATGCTCGTAGAGCTAACAGCTGTTCTCGAGTGTAAACAAGAGAGCCGTGTCTTTTTTTTGATGGATCATGAAGTATGACAGAAAAAAGGCAAATCACTGATCTCCATAGTTCAAGTCCGACTGACACAACATGGATGAAGACTGGTGTCAAAAAAACACATGAAAAAAGTACAAAAAGTGAGGACTTCCGGTGGAGCGACAGATGCGGATGGTCGCATAAATAATCCCTCCCGGTCGGTCGGAGTTTATTCCCCATTTGAAATACATTTACTCTGAAAATTTTGTCCTAACTAACGATGGAAGGGGGAAAAAACAAGAAGGGCAAGGGTAAACAACCCGAGAGAGTGGAGAAAGACGACATATTCGAGTCTGAAGTCGAGGCCATGGACGAGGAACAGGTTGACCGTAATGGCGGACAATGCGCTGAGCTAACAGCAGTGGATATGGAAGCTAACATTGCTATCATCCGTGCAGACTTGAAGTCCATGGTCTCAGAGGTAAAGTCTGAACTGGGCATCTTCCGAGACAGTATCAGAGACGATTTGAAAAGGGAGTTAACTGACATAAGGGAAGAAATTCAACACAAGCTAGGCGAAGTGGCTAGCGACCTTAAAGCTACAACGGAGAGATTGTGCGAAGCAGAAAGCCGCATAGCCGACATGGAAGAGTGCTCTGTGGACTTCAAAGAGGCGCTGAGTCAGTCATTGCAAGCCCAGGAAAGATTGCAACTGAAACTCACTGACTTAGAAGCACGTTCGAGGCGTAATAACGTACGCATTTATGGTATCACAGAGGGAGCAGAGGAAAACAACATCCAGCAATTTATTGCCAAAATGATCAAAGAAGAGCTGCAGCCCCTCGCAAGTGTTGAGCTGGGCATACAACGGTGCCACAGAGCGCTTGGCCCGAAACCCCCAAGAGAAGCACAACCCAGGTCGGTGGTCGTCTACTTCCAAGAGTTTAAAACTAAAGAGCTGGTGCTGCATTCCGCATGGAAGAAGAGAGAGATCTACTACGGTGAAAGGAGGATTTATTTTGATCATGACTACCCCGCGGAAACACTGGTAAAGAGAAAGGCGTATGCACGGATCAGGAGACTTCTACGAGAGAAGGGGATAAGGTTCCAGACACCGCCGCCAGCCAAGCTACGAGTCTTCTTCGACAGCGGACCGGTAACATACGAGAGTGCGGCGGCGGCGGAGGAGGATTTGAAGAAGAGAGGTTTTTCGCTTGAGCGCGAGAGCACGGCGGCATCCGGGTTCATGGAGAAGACACGTAAAAACACCTGGCAGCGCGCAGCAAAGACAGCCAGCACCATGGCCAGCACCCAGGCCAGCACCCAGTCCCACCAAGAGAGGATCAAGGAAAGGCTGCGAAGCTTTCAACGGCCGTGATAGACCCGGCGATAACGGAAAAGGGAGGTAACAGACTTTTCAACATAAGGGCAGAGTCTCGGTTGAGAGCATTTAAAAAAAAAAAAAAATAATAATAATGATAATGACATGGGGTCGTGGAACGGAGGAATAAGACTGATGGGAGCAGAAACTATATCACCTATGTTTTGTAATTGACTCTCCGTCCGCCCTATTAAGACTGAACCTCACTTATTTCTGTTTATTATTATCAGCCATTAATACACAGCTGCCAGCTCTTAATTTCAGTTTTTTTTATGTATAGCTGTGTGAGAATGTCTTTAACCCATTGAATGATAAGGATTGACCGACATACACGGGAAAGAGATTGGTGTTTTGAAGAACTTAGTGCACAAATACACCCTTGAGTAGGGGCTTAACAAGTTGCACTGAAGAGGGGGCTCTGGTGGATCACTAGACTACTCCCCCCACCTAAGAAGTAGTTATATTACTTCAAAATGGAGGTTCACTTGAGTTTTTTCTTATTCAATGTTTCAAGTTTGTTCTACAGTTCGAAATCAGTTCAAGTCTGGTCACCAAAAGCATGTCATTCACTTACTTGTGCTAACTGTGAGATTAAATGCAATGTCAGGAATACAGGGTAGTTACCCTTAATGTAAATGGCCTACACAATCCGATAAAAAGGGGCAAGGTTATTGCGAAAATGAAGAGGGAGAAATTACATGTGATATTCTGGCAGGAGACTCATCTCAACCAGATTGAACATGAAAAACTAAAAAAATATGGTTTTAAAAATACATTTTACTCGAGCTTTAAAAATGAGAAAAAACGAGGGGTAGCAATCTTGATTCCTAATAGAGTGAGCTTCCAAATGGTTTCTGAAATTTGTGACAAAGAGGGTCGGTATGTAATTGTTAAGGGGTATCTTGAACAGAAAGAAGTTACACTAGTGAATGTATACATACCACCTGGCCAGGAAATTTCCTGTATAAGGGAAATTTTTAATTTGATTGCCACTGAAACCACTGGACTTCTATTATGCGGGGGGGACTGGAACACCCAGCTACAATGTAAACTAGACTCCTCTAACACATTAAAGAGACCTGCTCCCAATGCTAGAGTAATGAAGAGTTTGTTGTCAGAGCTTGGGATGTTCGATGTATGGAGGGAGCTTAACCCATCAGCTAGACAGTACACATTTTACTCAGCAAGTCACAGAGTGCACTCAAGAATTGACTATTTTTTCACCAATAATTCGGACAGGCATAGAATCAGGGATTGTAGTATAGGGATTCGGGATGTCTCAGACCACTCGCCTGTTTATCTAACTATGCACTTAGACAACAAAAAGAAAAATACATTGTGGCGACTTAATACAAGTACCTTAAATGATATTACGTGCAAGAACTATGTACAAAAGGAATTTAAAGACTACATGGATAACAACAATAATGGGGAAGTATCGCCAAGTGTTTTGTGGGATGCAGCTAAATCAGTGATTAGAGGGAAGCTTATTGCCTATACATCTCATAAGAAAAAGGAAAGAAGTAAAAAACTGTCTGATTTACAAGAAAAGCTTAAAGTGTTGGAGAGTGAGCATGTAAAAGGGAAAGACCCCCTCGTCCTAAATAAAATTAATACTATCAAAAAGGAACTGAATGGACTCTATGAAGAGGATTTAGAGAAAAAAGCAAAGTATGTTAAGCAGAGGTATTATGAGAGCGGCCCTAGGGCCTTAAAACTCTTGTCATGGAGGCTAAGGAAGCAACAGGCAGAGAGCTCTATATTTGAAATTAGAGACCCGAGAACTAAAAAAACATGCCATAAATTAGAGGAAATACAACATATTTTTGAAAATTATTATAGAGAGCTATACAGAGAACCAAATATAACTAGCCCTCAGGAAATAAACACATTTCTGGAATCACTAGATTTACCCTCCATAGGTGAAGAACAGAACAAAGCACTAACGGCAGATATCACAAAGGAAGAAATAGAAAAGGCAATTTCTAAGTTGAAGGCCAATAAAGCACCGGGAACAGACGGCTTTCCAGCCGAATGGTACAAGACCTTTAAAGAACAAATAGTACCGATACTCTCGGATTGCTTTAACCATACACTTAAAGAGGCTGAACCACCAAGAACATGGAGTGAAGCAATCATTTCAGTTATTCATAAGGAGGGTAAAGACAAAAAAGAGTGTAGTGCTTATAGGCCTATCTCTGTGTTGAACATTGATTATAAGTTGTATGCATCAATACTGTCTAAAAGATTAGAACACATTATACTAGATTTAGTGGATCCAGATCAAACAGGCTTTGTGTGTGAGAGACAGACGCAAGACAATATCAGACGGGTGCTACATATACTTGATCACGTGACTAAAGGGAAAAAACAAGCTGTAGTACTCAGTCTAGATGCCGAAAAGGCGTTTGATTCGGTCCGCTGGGAGTACTTATATTTGACGCTGAGAAGATTTGGATTTAAAGAAGACTCTATTAGATGTTTTAAAACCCTGTATCTTTCCCCAAGTGCCAGGATAAAAATTAACGGACATCACTCACAGCCTATTGAGCTGGAGCGAGGCTGCCGCCAAGGTTGCCCTCTCAGCCCGGCTCTTTTCGCCCTATTTATCGAGCCCTTGGCACAGTCAATCAGGGATGAGACGGTAATAAAAGGAATAGTGGTCGGAGGCATGGAGCAAAAGATTTGTTTATATGCTGATGACGTCTTATTGCTTATAACAGAGCCAGAGACTAGCATTCCTAGGCTGATGTCTACACTAAAAGACTTTGGGTCCTATTCTGGATATAAATTAAATGTGCAAAAAACTCAAATTTTAAGATATAACTATTCTCCTCAAAAAGACATACTGGACAGATTTGATCTCAAATGGAACTCAAGGGAGATTAAATACCTGGGGATCCGAATACCTAAAGATTTAACCAAAATATACGAAAGCAATTTTGGCCCCGTAAGTAAAAACATCAAGTCAGATATTGACAGATGGTCTCAATTGCCCCTAGACATGCACAATAGGATAGAAACAATAAAGATGAACCTACTTCCTCGACTCTTATATCTCTTTCAATCTCTCCCAGTAATGATTACACAAATGCAATTTAACGAATGGGATAAGTGGATCTCTAGATTCTTATGGGCAGGTAGAAGACCAAGGATCCAATTCAAACACTACAACTGGCTAAAGAGAAAGGGGGCAGATCACTCCCATGCCTGATAGACTATTATAAGGCAGCGCAATTAAGACCACTGGCATGCTGCTGCAACCCAAATTATACAGCAAAATGGAAGGATTTGGAAATCTCACAATTAGACATACCATTACAATCTATACTGGGCAGTAAAACACTGTATGAGCAGCATTCTAGTGGCCTGAACCAATGGTCTAAAGTCTGTCTTCGCATTTGGTTTAAGGAATGTAGGTCACCATCATTTGAAAGACAGGCCAAGTCACTGAGATGGGTTGCCTTTGACCCCGACTTCAAGCCGGCAAGGATTGACGGAAGGTTTATACATTGGTATAGAAGAGGAATCACCTCTTACTGCTCAATTACATCCAAGGGAGAATTTGACAGTTTTCAGAAAATTTCGGATACATATGGGCTGGAAAAAATAGATTTCTTTAGGTATCTTCAAACTAGGTCTTATTATAATGACCAGGTAAAACCACTTGAAGAAAGTGAGACCAACTTAATTGACATATTTATTGACATGTACAAAAAAAAGGATAATAGGAAACTCGTTTCAAAGTTGTACTCCTGTATTCAAACTAATAAGATACACTCAACAGATAAGATTAGATTAAAATGGGAGAAAGAATCTCAAACTGTCATCACAGAAGAAGAATGGTTGAATATTTGTTCTGTACAGTCAACTTCCACCAGTTCTGGTCTCTGGAGAGATTTCTGCTGGCGGAATCTGGTCAGATATTTCATAACCCCTAAGTTAAAATGTGTGCAAACAGGGGAGACGGCCAGGGGACTGTGTTGGAGGAACTGTGGTGAACAGCTAGCAGACCATTTTCATATATTTTGGGGCTGCCCAGCTATTCAGCCATACTGGCAAAAGATTACACAGGTAATTCAAAACATTTTTGGTGATGGAATTAACGGATCTTTTTCTACAATCTACCTAGGTAATATTGCACCCCATATATTGGGGCCAGACAAATATCTTTTAAAAATACTATTAGCAGCCAGTAAGAAAGCTGTAACTCGAAGTTGGCTGCAGGCCGCACCTCCGGCAGAGTCTGACTGGATCAATACTGTGACCAATATTCAAAATATGGAAAGAATGACTTTTTCGTTAAACCTACAGACTGATAAATATTTGCACTATTGGGAAAAATGGATTGTGTACATGTCCACAAGAGATGCTCATTGAGCTGTCATTGTATTTGTAACTCCACCAGTATAATGTCTGAATGGGTGTATAAGTGACCAACTGTTTGTTCTATGTATTTCTGTATGTTGTACATGCTCTTTCTATAAAAATAAAGTACAAAAAAAAAAAAAAAAAAAAAAAGTACAAAAAGTAAAAAAACAGTGACTGGACCTGGAAACCAACTACACGGTGCCATGGCAACAGAAAAAACAGAAGGACAAAATACAGAGATGATGTCACTGATGGACTTACCTGAACAGGTGAGATTCAGGATGGAGGAGGAGGAATATGATGTTGCACAGTCCCTCAGAGCAGATCCAGAATGAACACAGTCAGACCTGATCCTCCACACAGATCTGTCTGAGGACTCCTTTCTCTGTTCTACAGAAACAGCAGAGCCACAGTCCAGATCTCTGCAGACAACAGCTGCTGTCTTCAGGGTCCAGTCAGAGTAATAATCCACTGGTCTCCATTCTCGCAGAAGTTTCACCTCAAGTGTTCCTGCACAGCGACTGTGTCCTCCCACCAACCTGACAGGTTCTGAACAGAAACAAGAGAGTCATCAGTCAAAGAAGTCACTTTAATTAAAGGCTCATTCTGGTATTTTTTACACCTGGACACATTTTTACATGTTCAGTATTCTGATCGACTAACAGGTAGAAAAGGTTTTGGTCGGTCCAGTAGATCGCCTCAGCCGGCAGCCGAGAAACAGACTGCAATGTCTGCAACAAAACCTTTGGGGGAGACTGTGCACCGTCAGAAGTCTGTCCCCTCAAAGAACTTGTTTTTACCAGTGACGGGCTCAGAAGACCACGGTGGAAACGTGAGGCAGTAAATCATCTTTAAGAAAAAGCTCTATCTCTGTCTCTGGAACTACCCTTTAGAAAACTGGAACTAAACTTTGATTCTTCATCTCTCTTTTCTTTCCATATTTACCTTCTGAGTTTTGTCCTTCTTCAGTCTGCAGTCCTGAGGACAAAATCAGAAGATGAACATCAGGATGAAGCAGCATTTGCCGTGGACACAACAAACATTTTCAGGTTTCATCAAGAACTTTGTTGAAGCTCAGAAACGTCTCAGTGAACTCGCTCTGGATTCATATGACCAGTTTACTACAGGTGAGATGAATGTGAATACACAGAGCACGAGTCAGAGAACTGCTGTCTGTAGACTTACAGCAGGAGGAAATATTGTGTTTGAATTTGATGTGTTTTCTCTGAGGTGTGGTGACTTCTGAAGTGCATTAAAAATATAGATGTCTTCTTCAGAAAAAATGGTTATCCATTGTACATCAGGACGGCCAAGCAGTTTAATGTAATAGAAGTAGAAGGCTAATGGTAATGGAATATTTATTTTCTTTTGGGTAAAATATCACTCTATTCTGTGGAATTTACAACATTCCAACGACACACCTTACATCAGCGTTTGAATAAAAACTGTGTGTGAAGTATTTGACAAACGATAAACTGTGTTGTGTGTGTAACGTCTCCACTAAACTTGTTTTATTCAGTGTGAGTGGAAGCACACAGAGGTTGATGAAGAAATATTGTGTTTGAATCAGACGTTTTATTTTTCTTTGAGGTGTGGTAACTGTTGAAGTGCATTAAAATATATAGACGTACCCTCAAGAAAGTGTGTTAGTCTGATTAAATATAATGCAGTAATTATATCAAATTGAACATTTGTTTCTTGATATAAGGAAATCATTTTATTCTCAAACATTTGACCATGAATGCAGCTGGTGGTATTCCTGTGAAAGGCTCTGATCCTGCTCTCCTGTTAGACAGTCTACAGAACACAAATGAACAGGTATGTTCATGTTTTGATCCTTTTTTCAAACCTCTAGGGCCTCAGGAAAGGGTGGTCCCCACATTTAAGTTGTGAAAAATTGGTCCCCATACCACATATAATCCAGTATGTGTGTGTTTTGTTGTTTTTTAAGAGTGGAGCTGCAGGTGTGTGAGTGTTTCAGTCCGTGCTCAGTGGAGCCTCTGCTGGCTGCAGCAGAGAATTTGACGACCTACTTCACACAGCTAACAGTCCAAATGAAGTATAGGAACAATACAGACAGTAAAGTTATTCTAAATATGACTGGATTTGATTTCAGTGTTTAAACAAGCAAACACAGTGGATCAACGTGGACCAATCTGCCCGACCTGCCGAAGGGTTTTTGATGAACGGTCGGGCTGAACTCAGTTTCCTGTGACTCCTTCACAATAAAAGCCACCCTGTATCTATCTAATTGGAGTGTTGATTATGAAGCAGTGGAAATGTTAGTGGTTAGCAGTTAGCAGTAACTTGATTCAGCTCTGATACGGCTGCAGGAGTGAACAGGAAACGAGCTGATAACGTGCTGCATCGTTTCCTGACAATTTGTCACGAGTGTGAAGGCGATCTGAGTGATAATCAACGCATGTCAAAGTGTCCGTGAGCAAGAACTGAACCCCAAACTGCTCCTGAGTGTGTGTGTTTGAAAGTGACAGAGTGTAATGTAATACATTTTCACTTCATTATGTAATAACACATTTTGTAATAAGTTGTTACATATTGCATCAGTACAGTCGTCCCTCACTGTAACACGGTTCACCTTTCGTGGCCTCGCTGTTTCACAGATTTTGTTTGTGTAATTTTGCATGCTTTTTTTTACAGCGTAGTGTACAGTATGATCATTGATCATTAAAATTAAATTTGTTAAAATGTTTGGGCTTGAAAACAGGTTTTGATCTTTGGTTTCATTTACTAATACAGTATTGTACTTATTTTTGTTAAATCTGCAAAGGTTTGAACTTTGAGAGTTTAAATAAGACAAATGTGAGAAAATGTTGATGCCTGTCTGAGAAAAGTGAATAAAAGTGTGTGGTTAGGGGTTTTACAGCCTTAAAACATGTAGAATAATTGTAAAAAATAAAGTTGATTACATCGCAGATTTCATCTATTGCGGGTTATTTTTAGAACGTATCCCCCGTGATAAACGAGGGACCACTGTAATTACAAAATGCGGGTGTTGCACCCGTGTTTTTTTTTTTTATCAAGAAATTGTAATAATCACCAAAAATGATTGTCTTAATTAGAAAAAAAACATTATAACATCAGAGCGACATTGACTTTAAGCATATCGAATCAAATCAAATCAGATTTTATTTGTATAGGTCAAAGTCACAAAGTCCATTTTCCTCTGAGGCTTTACAATCTGTACAGGGAGTGACACCCTCTGTCCTTAGACCCTCGGTTCCAGTGAGGAAAAACTTATATCAGCATGAATGAATTTTAAAAACTAATAGGATGTTTCATTGGTCAAATCTAAATCAAATATAACTGTATTCATAGAGAATGTGTTTGAAAGCTCATGGACAAAAACTGCACTAAGTGTTACTGGCACGGACATTATCGCTGCACTGAAGTGTTGGAAGACGTACACACATGCAATTTGGATTATGTTATGCAAATATTATACGTGAGAGAAAGCAGACAAAACAGGAAAAACAAACATGGGGCAGAAAATGTAACACGTTTTGCCGTTTACCTGCAGTTCTAGGATATGTAAAACAAACCCTCACAGTATATATGAGTAAAAGTAGGCTACAGACAAGAGCGGACAACAAAGAAAAAGGGAACTCGCTCAATACATCTGGGATTGTTTACTGCAGTAGACTTATATATCAGTATCAGTATCACGTTATAACGTGAGTCCTACCTGCAGTCCAAAGCAGCAGCAGCAGCATCAACAGGTGATCCATGTCCAGGTGGAGCGTCTCTCTGCGTCTGCTTGTCTGTGTGTCTCTGCTCTGATCTCTCGTGCTGTCCTCAGTGTGTATCTGCGTACAGGAAGAGGAGGAGCTTCACTCACACGTCTCATTTGGAGAGTCCTCGTCTGACCTTTGAGCCTTTGAAAGCCCAACCAATAACTAATAACTACTTTTAGTAGTAGTTTGCTATTTTATTTTCTCCTGACCATGCAAATGAATACAAAACATGAATATGACATTTAGAGTGACGGTCCAACTTTGTCTAACTGTGACGGCGTCCAGCGTCCTGCAGATCATCATGGAAGTTACTGTTGATTATTAATCATCCATCTTTTGCTGTACGAGCTCTGCTTCACATCTTTCCTGGGTTTTAAACTGGCTTAAACCGGTTCTGGTCGGCGATGGTTTTCTTTGAATTTTGTTTTGTATTTTTCAGTTTGTTAAATATAATTTGGGTTCACTCAGAGTTCAGTGATGTTGAAACTCTGTGGTCTGTGGTTGACTTCTTTTAAGAGCATTTCTGTGAAACTGACAAACTTTGATAAGAAGCTGCTGACTGATGACAGATTACTGTGTTTTTTTGTTTCCATGTCAACCAGCGCAGGCTGAGCTGTAATCAGATGAATGCTGTGAGAAACTCTGATGGACGTGTTCACATCAGCAGAGGACACTTATCATGGAAACCATCATCAGAAATGGTGCAGGAGAATATTGGAGTCTCCTTATTCCAACCCTAATTCCAATGAAGTTGGGACGTTGTGTAAAGCGTAAATAAAAACAGAATACAGTGACGTGCTGACGGTGATCTCACTTTGCCCACATGTGCAGACAGTTGTTAAAAGAAGAGGGGATGCTACACATTAATGAACATCGCTCTGTCCCAACTTTTTTGACATGTGTTGAGCTAATATTTTCAAATGATATGTTGTTTATGTTCTATTGGGAATAAAATATAGGTTTGTGAGATTTGCAAATGACTGCATTCTGTTTTAATTTACATTTTACACAATGTCCCACCTTCATTGGAATTGGAGTCTTTAAAAGATAATCCCAAATAGTCTAGAGGTCAAAGGAACGATACGTCAGATATGAATTGTATTACATCCTAAAATGACCATGCTATGTCATCAGAGGGAAACAGTTCAACAGAAACACGAGCTTCTTGACAACAAAACTACAGTCAGTATGTTTCTACTTTTGAAATCTGCTTCAGGGTTTGGGACTGTGCAGTAATTCAAGGATTTTGGGACAATGTCATAAAGGAAATTGATTGATTGTTTTTGTTATAATGCAGATTTGCATGATTGCATGATTTATTGTCCTTAAGCTGTACATTCACAGTGTACATGTGAGTGAAATTCTGTTGCATAGGCTCAGCCTTCAGATGCTGCTGCGCTCTCTTCACCAGAGCAGAGGTGTGAAGGCACCAGGTCAGAGCGTTCTGCACCCCCAGCTCCACTGCGGTGGTGTTGATGAGGAGGGTGGAGGGGCATGCTGATTTTTCCTGAAGTCGACGACAATCTCGTAGGTCAAAAATTCAATTCAATTTTATTTATATAGCACCAAATCATAACTTCAGTTATCTCATGACACTTTTCATACAGAGCAGGTCAGACCGTACTCTGTATTATATAATTTACAGAGACCGACAGTTCCACCATGATCAAGCACCTGGTGACACTAACTATAAACTGTGATGGAGATATGGCAGCAATAATGACAGTAGTAATATGTGTAGTGGACGTCATCAGGATCACAGCAGCAGCCACGATCCACGAGAACCTGCTGGACGACAGAGACAGAAACTCCAGGGAAGAAGTTTAGTTAGTGACATGCATTAATGAGACATGAATGTTTACAGATGGAGAGAGAGGAGAGCTCATCAGTGGAATGTCGGTCGTGAACGAATCGTTCAATTTGAACTAATCTTTTATATACCTCGGGAGTAAAGAGTAGTGACATGTTGGGACACTTTAGTGCAAAGATGGACTTGTATTTCAAGGTACCTGGTGTTTGGTGGATGAGATGATGTGATAAAGTGCTGTTGGGAAGAGACGCCTGTCTGAATCCCCCATTGATAATTGGCCACCATCTTTGGATATCTGCTTCTCTGCCGGTAGGCAGGGCCGGCCGCTGGCGTAAACACTCTATGGGGTTGTTTAGGGCCACAACCACTAGAGGGGGCCTCACGATCAGTGTGTTATTGGATTTTTTGACCCTCTCTTTATTTCAACATATACTGCAATGACGGTAACATGTCAATTTAAACAGACGTATTAATACAGGGGTGAAAATAAACCAGTAAACTTAGTTTGTGAACGCTTCCTCCTCCGTGCGTAACCATGGTGACAACGCAGCCGCAGCGGTCGGCAACCGCGGGATTGTGGGTATCGTTATTTCGTTGGTGTGGGAAATTAACAACACTACAATGTTCCTAAAATAAAGTTTAGGAGTGGTGCGGAAGGACGAGAAAAAAGAAAAATCGAGACGGAAAGAAGATCTCGAGATAAAGGTATGTTAGAATGTGACTGTTTGATTCATTTCAATCAGATTAAATAATCTTCCACGCAGCATTGCTGTTATTCTAAAAACAGCATGGGAGCATAATGAGAACACTTTCACGTTGTATCCGACACATCGCAACACAGCAGGGGGTTATTGTACCAAATAATAAACTAGCTGGTAAAGTATCAGGCTCTCTGACTGCATGTCATGTCAGAGAAATGTGAAAGCAGCTTTGAATGAAGAATGGACCATGATCAGGCTTACAAGACTTACATAAAACAGTATGTTTCAAATAAGCACAAATCCTTTGTGATATGAAATAGTCAATCAATCCATTTTATTTTAGGATGCAGAAGCACTCTGTTATGTATTATTCAGCCCTCACTACACTTGATATGAGAAAAGATGAACTATAACAGTATTTAACATCTGTGTATGATGTAAATGTTGTTGGTATACTCATTCACACATCACATCAGTGGTTTTCATTTTTCTATGTGTTGAAGCAACAATACCAGAGGCCAAGCAATAACATGAGTAGGAGTCTAGTTTTACTTGTTAACTAGCTACTAATGTTTTATTGCAACATTAAATTTGTGTCTTCATATATTATTTTAATACAGAACATATTAAATGTCCAAATTGGCCCAAATAGTTTCAGGCCATCCATTTGCTTTCCAAGCTATGTTAAATTGTATTTTTGTATCTCATACAAACATACATCTTATTTGGACATACACTGGACATTGGACTTACATGCAAGTTAGTTATTTTTTATTATTTAGAATCCTTTCAATTGTCTTAGCCTCTCAAAATTTGCTATATATTTTGATATACCCGTACATTGTTCAAAAATAAAGTTTGTTTGTTGTTAATTCAAGTGTCATTCAGTTATGAGCAGTGCGTGTGATTTGGTGGTTGCCCTGTGAGTGTTTTGGGGCCACACATAAAGTCTTGCTTAGGGCCACCAAAATCCTAGGGCCGGCCCTGCCGGTAGTTGTTATAATTATTTATATAATTATTTTATTTCTTCATTAATCTAACTGTTCACTTATTTATTTATTCTATTTTTTATGTACCATCTTTCTATTTAATTTTTTATGTCTATGTGATCCAGTCTGATCCCGCACACGGTCCATGTAAAGATAAAGATAGAGTCCAGAAGGACCCAGTTCAATATTTCACTATATTTCATTTTAAAATCATTTCCAGTGATTTAAAACATGAAAAATAAAGCAACACACTTTCTATTATCTTCATTAATTAGAAATATATGTTGAGGTGATTCATTTATTTATTTATTTATTTATTTTCAGAGGCTTTCCATCCAGTTTCCTCTTTAAATCAAACATTTCTCCACCATCATCGTCCATTTAATTGTGACAGAGATCCAGATTTATGGGACAGAGTGTCTGCAGGGAGGTCAGGACAGATTGTGGTGACTTTCCATTATTTGATTATTTCCCTCAGAAAAGTTTCCAAAGACTCGACCTACAACACCAAATAATTAAGTTAAGTATTGACATGACGTCACATAATCATCATCAGTAAACAGACGGACCTACTCAGCTCTCACTGCCCAAGAAGAAGGCTGCTTTCCCGGGGGAGGTGAGCCGTAGAGTCCGTAGAAAGGACTGACCGGGTCACAGCTCGAAATTCACTGTTTTTTTTTTCTCAAACCAAAAACACGACTTACTACCACATTACTGTTGTGTGGAATGTTTCTTCTGCTGGGATCCCTCTCTCTCTGACGCAAACCAGGTTAAACTTCTTTCTTCCTTCAATATGTGTCAGACTGAAGTCAGATTCAGATTGGTGGAAGTTGCTTCATAAAATAAACTTGAGCTTTAGAATGGGGGCGTGACTCTCCTGAATTTAGACTGCAGTACATATTTTAACCACTAGATATCAGTGTTACATGTAAAGTTACATATTATTCCTTTAAACACTAGAGGCCCTTAGGCGTTGCTTTTGGTTCCATTAGAAACAAGGCAGAGTGGGATACTTCCTGGCGTAAATACGAGAAAGAAAAGAAAGAGATAGGTACTAAAGAGAAGTCTTAACCTTTTCATTAATGTGCCTTCCTAATGTTTAGGTAAAGGAGGGAAGGTGACATAGTCAGTTTAGCTGCTGCTTACACTTAGAAGGGATCTTTACCTTCTGGATCAGGCCCGCTGCATCATCAAGGCCTGACCCTCCTGCCCTGGAGGAACTCCCTGAGAAGCACTGGCACCTGAATTCAAAGATTCTCGAGTCCCAGTGACACCTCTGCATTGTTATCAATGAACTTAAGTAAGCAGGTTAAAGTCAGCTGCAATCAGCTGTTTTCTTAACCGTCCTGTCAGAAACAGGGTTTGTCTGCCACAGAAACACCTGGGACGCTGCTTTTTAAAGTTTTCTAAATCCCCTCTGATGCGCAGTGTTCTTTGAGCTGAACTAGCACGTCATAAAAAAAATGTACAATCATGTACGACCTGACGGCTGAGAAAAAAACAATGTTTCTTGAATCATGTATCAAATTGTAGAACAGGCCGGAGCAGTTAATATTTGTGAGAAACTGTCATGAATGTTTAAACGTGGTTCAGCTGTTGTTTTGTGTGGTGTGGGCATGCTGATGGAATCTAGGTGTGTTTGGTGTCCCCAGAACACTAAATACAAATCATGCATGGGTGGCTGTTCAAGTGTTACGCAATGTTCAAAGTGTGTGTATGTAAAGTTTCCAGTGTCATGTAACAGGTTTGGTCTTACACTGCAGTTTGCTGTGAACAATTGGGGACACTGCTCGTTAAGCCTGGGACACTGAAAGGAGAATTTGGGGCAGTTGCAGGACACTGAAAAAAGTTTTTCCTGTTGTTCCCCCTCTTCTTGTCTACAAACTGCAACTGATCATCCAAAGAAACGCCAACCGCTTCAGTATTTAAACCCAGCTCATTCTTTCAGATGTCGCCAGATCGTCCGTCGCTTCAGCCAGCTCTTACCTGTTTCGTTGCTTGCCTGACACAGTGACCCGTGTTTCTCACCTTCCATCCTGTCACCCCACCTGCCTGTCTGTCACCATGTCCAGCCACCATCAGCCCTCAGTCAGCAGGATTGGAGTTGTTGATGGTTTGCTAGAACTCCACAACTCATTGCTTTCATCCCACATCTTTTGAATTTATAATTTAAGTTTTACACCTCATGGTTTATTCCTAATTCAGACAAATTTCTTTTCTTTCATCATAATCACTTATGATGCAGCATCACATTTTTAGAACTGAAAATACATCACACTTTACTCAACGTCAATGAAACTTTTTGGAAACTTCAGACTTTGATTATGAGTGATAACAGTGTCTGTCATAAGCATCAGCACGGCAGCTTTGTTGGCAGCCAACTGTTGCCCTACTGGTTTACTGTTTACCAAGCAGGTGAGGACGAACTATGCACAACAAAACAGCCTGAACACGACCTGATTCCTCATCAGAGCTAACACGGTTTTCTTCATACAATCTTAAAAAGCCAGTAAAACCCTGTGACTCTATGTGACTCTATTCTGCAGATCAGCGGCGGTTCTGGCTACATTTGCGCCCTGGGCGAAAACAACACCCCTGCCCTATCTAGCTATCCCACCTTGCCAACCACTAACTTGATAAGCAGTATAGAAAATTGGCAAGTTTTTTTTTTTTTTTTTTTCTGGCGCTCGTGCGCCCTCACGGAGACTGCGCCCTGGGCTAAAACCGGCCCTGTTCACGGATCTACAAACAAGTCTTGTTGCCCCAGAATGAACTCTTCTCAAAGAAAGTTGAGAGCCTTCACAGCTAAACTGCTGTTTGTTGTTGGCTTCTCTCTCTCAGCAGCTCAGCAGCAGCTTAACAATGTTAACTGATGTCACCCACATTAAGTTGTCTGCAAATCTGCAGTTGTGGACAATTTCAGGTATATTCAATTTATGCATGCCTTTGCAGCAAAATGCTACTTTTCATGTAGAGGAATTGCAAAAGGAAGATGGAAAGGTTGAGATAAGGATGAGATCCTGGTGGGAGGGAGGAGAGATTCCACTGTGAGAGTTTCTGTGAAATCATGTGACCACAAAGTGTCTCCTCCCTCTGCAGGTGAAGCATAAAAACTCTGAGCACCGAGTGTTTGCTGCTCTTCCTCCTCCTCAGCCTCACAGAGCGTCCTGAAGCCGACAACACAGGTAAATGATGGAAGACTTTAAAAAGCTTAGAATGGGACAAAGATGAACTCGGCATGATAACTGATATTTACAGATGTCTTCATTTAACAACGTGTTAAGTTCATTGTTTTACAATAACACTGAAATGAAATGACAGCTATATATATGCAAAAATTGGTGGTGGGAATAGATTAATTTTTTTAAATGTAGATTAAAATGGCTCATTCAGAATATGTGTGCTACCTATAGTGACTGAAAGTCTTTGAGAACGGGTTTCTTCAGCCAGGTGGCCATTAGACCAGGGGCTCATCTCCTGTTTCCAACATGCATCACTGACTGCGTGAGAAAGCTGTTCTACTTTGATACTTGGTGATGAGAATAAATCATGTTCAATAAGATGTACTTGTGTTTATTCAGTTAAACATTAAGTTTGAACTGTAAGCCTACATAAGAGGTCGTCATGAACTGTTTACAGTCAGTAGCTTTGTGTCAATCAGTCCACGCTCTATTTCTCCTTCTTCCAGCAGTCACTCAGGCAGACCAGCTTGTTCACATGGTGACAAACCAGAGATGTATAGTAACGAAGTGGAACTACTTAAGTACTGTACTTAAGTACTAAAATGCAGTATCTGTACTTTTTTGGAGTATTATTTTTTTCCACAACTTCTACTTTTACTGCACTACATATTTTTGATGAATTTAATACTTTTACTCCGATCCATTTTCATGTGCTGAATCGTTACTCGTTACTATTGTAGCGTCCAGCCGGACACGTGATGAATGACGAGGCGATATTCAACAAACTGCATTTATTGCTAAATGGTTTGGTTCCAGGACTCGGTGACTGTCGGTTGGAACCACGCCAAAAAAACAACAACAACAACAGAACAGACCCGGTCACACATCAACCTCGCTCGTGCGCCGTACGTCATACACCTGACACCCAGGTGCGCTCTCTCACCTGCTGCCCCGCCCCCTAGCATTCATTCAGACGCATTCACAGACCATGGGAAATCACAGAACTCTACCATGAACATTGTAACACTGTAACATTAGAAGTTGTGCCTTAATAAATATTTGAAATAATATAAACAACAGTACTTTTACTTGTACTTTTACTTTCAGTACTTGAGTAGCATTTTTTTTTTTACATACTTCTACTTGCAATACTTAAGTACAAAAAAACTTGAATACTTTAGTACTTTTACTTAAGTATGGTGTTTAAAGAACACTTCAACTTCTACTCAAGTCAGTTTTTTGATATAGCACTTGTACTTCTACTCCTTTACTCCAGTACTTTATACATCTCTGTGACAAACTAGATCTCCTCCTCTGCACAAACTTCCATTGGGAAGCTTCTGGTCCGTGGTGTCTATACTATACTATAGCCAGCCACACGGGGCGCACTTTGACTTGACTCATTTATTGACATGTTTGCAGAGGTATGTGACAGTACAGCTTACCGGGGTGAAGGCGTGCGGGTGTAGACGATCCTACACCGCATAAATGACAGATCAGTCACAGTGCGCCTCCTTGTGGCTGGCTATAGTGGCTACAGGTCATAGGTCCGCACCCTTCATAAAAATGACACTTAAAAACTCAAAGTACTCTTCAAATAAAGTTTCTCCAAACGTGTTTGTTATTCTAGGTAGTTATTATCACGATAATCCATGTCCATGAGGCCATTTCCCCGGATAAGATGGGTTTTATTCGTTATATGCCACTATAAACATGCTCTGACCTCCTCAAGCTTTTATTTTGGCACTTCCGGTTACCGGCATTTGAATTTGCATTTTAGCTAAATATTTAGTTTCACCCGAAACATTTAAATTTATATTTAACATTTAGATTTATATTTAACATTTAGATTTATATTTAACATTTAGATTAACATTTAGATTTATTATTAACATTTAAATTTATATTTAACATTTAGATTTATATTTAACATTTAGATTAACATTTAGATTTATATTTAACATTTAGATTTATATTTAACATTTAGATTTATATTTAACATTTAGATTTATATTTATATTTAACATTTAGATTTATATTTACCATTTAGATTAACATTTAGATTTATATATAACATTTAGATTTAGATTTAACATTTAGATTTATATTTATATTTAACATTTATATTTAACATTTATTTATATTTTGCATTTAATATTTAGGTGTAACATTTAACATTTGTATTTAAATATTTAAAATATCTTTAAGTTCACAAATATTGTTCTAAATGTGAAAAAAAGTGACTCTCAAAAATTCAAACCAGTTTTTTTAAACATTGTTTTTAGCTAAATGTGACAAAATGTTGCTGTTATTTTCAGAGCGAGACGCTTTACAAACGGCACCCCATAGATAACGGCCCACCACTAATACAAATATAAATATTTCTTTGTTGTTCTTTGCTGCTGATGTAACTTTTTCATTATAGATGACTGAAAACAGTTTTTTTTTTTTTTTCAGACACCAACACCAGTTTGAACCCGTGTGGAGCTCTCTCTGCCAGACATCACCATACGATGGAGTAAGAAACATTAAGAATTCCTGATTGTGACAATGTGCAAAGAGTACTGGTCTATTTGTAGTGAGATAAATATGCAAAAGCAGTCGATTAGAACTGATTGGTTGGCAGCAACAGGTTTAAAAAAGTTGAAGCGATGGCGGCAGAGTTCCTGGATCTGGTTTCTATCCGGTTAGACGACCTTTACAGCACAAATCATTCATCCAAAACAGTGATCAGTCAGATTCATGTAACTATATTATATTTCATTTGATTTTTTTCAAACACTCTTTTTATTTGTAACAGTTTTGAGTTTGTTTCTGTGTTTCCTGTTTTATTTTGTAGTCTGTCTTGTCTTCACTTCCTGTCTTGTTTCCCACCTTTCTGATTTTGCACCTGGCTCTGATTAGTCCTGCATGTCTGTTTACTTCCTGTGTTTCCTTGTCTGTCCGTTTGTGTTGGTGTCTGTGTTTTCTACTTTGTTTCTCCGTGTGTCCGAGTCCCTCATGTTTTTATGTTTCATGGTTCTGGTTCTGGTTTCTGTATTTGTATCTTTTCTGTTTTGGACCCTGCCCTTTGCTTTTGCCCTTTTGGATTAGTTGCTTGTTTCTTTGAGTCTTGTGTTTGTGTTTTTTGCCTGGTTTCCCAGCTGCTTTTTGGTTAGTCTGTTTTTGTGTCCTTTGTATCCTGCTCCTGTGTTTCTTTGTGTTTTTCCCTCGCCGTTTAGTTTTGTTATTAAAGTTAACATTTGTGTTATTGTCTGCATTTGGGTCCTTACCTGCAACCTCCATACTCCTCTGTGACATTAGTGGGATTTTCAGAGTTTAACATACAAACAATACTTTGACATGTAGATGTCAATGGCAGAGATATACAGGAAGAGAAGAAGGGAAACAATGCACAAAACACACGAGAAGCGACTGAAATGAAAAGGATCGAGTAGCTCAGTGCTGTCTTCATATTAACACCAGGCTAGTTTGTGGGACGTGTTGGTTTACTTTTGTCGAGGTAATTTGATGGAATTTGTCTTCACACCCTCTCAATGAGAATTAAATTATTTCTCACTGTAGATATTGCATAACATGTTTCAAAAGGACAGAGTGAGTCAGGGGTCGAGCCTGCTTCCAGTTTAGTAAAACCAGACTGTGTGCTAGAAGAGATAAAAGTTATCATGTTATATTGAGAGTCAGTACGAGACCAGGTTCTTTAACTCTTTTGACGGTATGCTGCTATTCTCAGGCAGTGCCAGAACATTTATGGGCTAATGAGGCTGGTGTTTGACCACATCTGTCACATGCAGGATTTATATGTGGATCCCTTCTACAGAGCTTTGCCTTCGATAAATGCAGTCGATGAAGTACTTTAAACTGTAAGAGCCCATGTTTCGCACAGACCGAAGGGGAGTGCACCAGCTTCAGGGCTCCTGTCCAAGGTTCATCATTTATGACTGTTCCCAGGTCATTTATCCAGACTGGTTTTAGATGATCTAAAGAGGTGGCACAGTTTAAACATGAAAATGCATTTTAAAGAGTAGAGATTCCTCTTTTTGTCAATGGATTCACTAAAAATATAGACTCCATTCCAGAATCCTTTTCCCTTTGCCTGGGGCTCGGATCTCACCACGTACATCTTCCCAGTCAGGTCAAATCCAGAGCTGCCTATTGATATCAGTGTTTTGTCCGAGATAAGACGAATACATTTATAAAATTAAAACAGAGCTATCCCACGCTGCCTCTACTGCATCATGGTGGAACCAGAAGCCTTTGTTATTACTTTTAACAATTAATATAAAATAACATGTTTAATATTTACAAGCAGGGAAGGCCAAAAGCTATATATGAAATTAAATATGTAAATGATCTTCTTCTACAGGAATACAAACACATCACACATGAAGTATGAGGAGATCCTCTCTAAAAGTGTTCTGGTACGTCCAGGATCTCCTGCTGTCTACAAGCTGACACCAAAGAAAGAAAAAAATGGAACTCTAAAAAAAATGACTCTTGGTGGAAAAAATGTGAACAAGACAAACAAAACCATCTTGCTTGTGGGTGAAACAGGAGCAGGAAAATCTACTCTGATCAACGCTCTGGTCAACTACGCCATGGGAGTGAAGTGGGAGGACGATGTCTGGTTTCAGATCGTAGAGGAGGAGGAGAAAAGTCAATCAGAGAGTCAGACATCAGATGTGATGGTGTACCAGATCTTTGGTTTTGAAGATAAACCTCTGCCCTACTCTCTGACCATCATCGATACTCCTGGATATGGGAGCACTGAAGGGATTGAACAAGATGACAAGATCAGTCAAAGATTATTAGACTTGTTTCGCTCCAATGATGGAGTTCATGAAATTAATGCAGTAGGTTTGGTGCTGAAAGCAAGTGACAACCGACTGACTGACCGACTGACATACATCTTTGATTCAGTGGTGTCTCTGTTTGGAAAAAACTTGGAGAAGAACATTGTTGCCCTCATCACACACTCAGATGGAAGATCTCCTAAAAATGCTCTGAAAGCTCTCGAGGATGCAAACATTAAATGTGCCAAAAACCAAAAGAATCAACCTGTTCACTTCCTGTTTAATAACTGCCAGGATGAATACAGGACAGAGGATGCAGACTGTCTTAAACAAGATTATGAAATAACATTCAAAGGAATGAGACAGTTCACAGAGTTTCTGGAAGAAACTGGACCTCAAAAACTGGGGACAACAGTGGAAGTTCTGAATGAGCGAATCAGACTGATGGCCTGCATCCAAAACCTGCAAGAGAGAATTCAATATACTGAACTAAAGCATGAAGAAATCAGACAGACTCAAGAAGCTCTGAAGAAACATGGAGAAGAGATGAAGAACAATAAGAAGTTCACTGTGGAAGTTGATGAAGTCTACAAAGAAAAAGAAACAGTCAGTGGTGAGAGGAGGTGGTGGGCATTGGGGATGAATTATGAAGGAGCTGTCTGCTGTCCAGTCTGTGAGGAGAACTGTCACTATCCTGGATGTACACTGGCCTGGTATGCAGAACACTGTGAGGTCATGAAAGGTGGCCCGCTGCACTTCATGTAAAGGGAAGTGTGCTGCATCAGCTCATGTGAAAGAACAGTGGATCTATGTGAACAAGACAAGGAAAGTTCAGAAGACCTTAGAAGACGTGAAAAAGAAATATGAAGAGAACAAGGCAGAAAGTGAGAACAAATCAAGTCTTTTGGAAAAACTACAAAAGGAAGTGGAAGAACTTCAGAAAGAGAAAGATCAGTGGTTGGAAGAGTCCTTTAACCATGTCAGACTGGAGGAGATCGCCCTGAATGTTGATTCACTGTCCACACAAGCCCACTTGGACTTCCTGATTGAGAAGATGAAGGACAAAGGAGAGACAGAGAAGGTCCAGAAACTGGAAGAGATGAAAAGACGAGTGGGTGAAAGAAGTCAAAGAGCTCTGCGCAGGTTTGGTCAACTAAAAACAGCAGCTGTTAAAGGAGTGAAGAACATGTGGCCGTTTAGAAAAGAAGGTGACACTGATGGTACAAATGTTTAAACATCATTAAAGGTCTTCTGCTTTCGTGTGATGTTGATGTAATAACTATATAAGAAAAACTGGAATGTAATCACTGTTTGAGTTTCAAATGTTTGAATCCTGGAAACAGCGCCCTCTGTTGTATGTAATGACTCTTTGTTGTTGTAGTTTCATGTTTAATCACTGTGCAGATGATCATCAGTGCTGAAGCATTATTTGATCCACATCAGTGAAAGTCAGGATGGAGCATGTTCGTGTTAATCCAGTTGGTCTTTTGTTTTCTTTGCATTCCCATATTCTTATGTACTCGTGTGCTCATACAGTCTTATATACTTGTACTCATATATCGTCTTGTATTCATTTATTAACATACTCTTGTACTCTGTATTTTACTTTATTCTCTTAAAGTTAGCCTTTTACACAGTATATGTAACATGTATTGAAATATATTTGATCTTTAATCTTAGTGTGCATAATTATATCATCACATATAATCAGTAGTTGGTTGAAAAACATTACCTATAGCATGTGAGCTGGGAACAATAAATGTAGTCTGCAAACAGAAATAATGGTGTGAGGACTAGCTGAAATATTTTAGACGACACATGTGGAAAGATTTATGTTGTATTTTATTGTTTAACAAGTCATAATTTAGTGATTTTGATGTATTCTGTTATTCCACGTGAAATCATGAAATCATGAAATCATGAAATCAGATCCTGATTGATGTTTTCTGTGAATCATTAATAAAATCTCTGCTTCATGAAATCATGTTTGCTCAGCGTCTTCACTGCATCATCAGCAGCTTTTTAAGTCTGTTACAGATTCTGTGATGAAGTCTGTTGTTGATGTTTCTGTAGTGGCCACTAGAGGGCGCCAACACTGCATCACTGAAGGGACTCTGCTGTGTGGACAGTGAAGACTGACTGAACTGAACGAGCTCACGTTTTTACAGGAAACTCTCAAACCTGCCACACTGCAGAGACCTGACAGGGTCACCTCATGTGGACTGTTTTAATCAGCTCCATTAGCTCAGTGTAATGTACATGTTACATTTTCAAGTCAAAGACAAACATAAAGATTCTTATGTTACACTAATAAAAACAGAGTGATGAAGATTATATTCTGTAACTACAGCCCCCTAGATCTGACACACTGGACCTTTAATGAAGTAATATACAAACACAACAGTTACTGTAGCCGTCCTCATGCAGTGTCGCTCTCCGGTGTGGTTCATTGGTCCACCCTGTAACATCTCCTCGATGGATTGACATCACAGACTGGAGACAGACATGGAGTGTGGGTGGAGCTGACTGACGCCTGGTTTCACCTGTAACCACGCCCACCTGTCAGTCAAAGCGTCCACGCTCTTAATCCTGCATAACTTTAAGCCTTATTATAATGTGAACAGGTGAGTTGTATATAAATTCACCCTCAGTACAGTTGTCATGAACGGGGAAATTAGCTACAGAGACCAAAACTGTTTTTTGTACCAGGCTGTAAACATGTTTATTTCTGCTGTGAAGTTGGACATTTGGACATGGGGACTTATGGAGACTGACTCACTTCTGGAGCCAGCCTCAGGTGGACGTTAGAGGAACTGCAGTTTTTAGCACTTCACCTCTTATGATATACGTCCATGTAGGTTGTATAAGTGTTCTCAAAATGTCAAACTATTTGTTTAACGATAATTAAACTCATTCTGAGATACTTTTATGAGTCAGTAAAACATTGATGCTATGCTAACCCTTTGAGGACTTACGCTCGGCACTGTTCTGCAGCTCATTGATCTGGTTCTCTGTTTCATATTCCCCATGTCAGACCACATCCTGGCTGCCGGGCTCAGCCTTCTCTCGGCTGGCCCAGCAGACCAGACTGAGCTTCAGTCGACTTCAGGAGGACTGTGTTCAAACATTCATCGCCTCGGAGAGTTTTCAGTGAACGACGATGGGCTGAGCACATGAAGAAGACACAAGGAATCTCACTGACCCATTACCTCCAGTGTATTCATCCTCAGTCAAGAAATAGTTCCAACACAAAACTCCCTCTGAAATCATGAACTGAAGGATTTTCTCCAAACGCTGCTTTGACTGTTTATCACAGGATCACACATTTCCTGACGCAGTCGTTCTGATGTTTCTTTTTGACGTTTGTTCATTTCATCTTTTGTCGAGAGCAAACAGCCACATCACAAACATTATATATAATGGATTATGGACAGCAGGTCTTTATGCAGCTCTACATAATTTGCATATAATTATTGTTGACTGGGAGCATAAAGAATGTAAATGAGGTTTAGAGCGGTGAGGATGAGCGGGGCCGAACTGACAGCCACGTTCATCATTAAAAAAAACTCTTATGCATTTAATAAAGTCATAAGTCTTAGTCTTAGTCTTAGTCTTATCTCATGAGTCACTTTGATAATTTAAAAAGTTTCAGCCTTTCATCTCCAACCAAGCGATGTCACAGAGACTACGTCCAGGTTTTAGACAGTCTGCGGGGACGTCACAGAGACTACGTCCAGGTTTTAGACAGTCTGCGGTGACGTCACGGAGACTACGTCCAGGTTTTAGACAGTCTGCGGGGACGTCACAGAGACTACGTCCAGGTTTTAGACAGTCTGCGGGGACGTCACAGAGACTACGTCCAGGTTTTAGACAGTCTGCGGGGACGTCACGGAGACTACGTCCAGGTTTTAGACAGTCTGCGGGGACGTCACAGAGACTACGTCCAGGTTTTAGACAGTCTGCGGGGACGTCACGGAGACTACGTCCAGGTTTTAGACAGTCTGCGGGGACGTCTCCGAGACTACGTCCAGGTTTTAGACAGTCTGCGGGGACGTCACGGAGACTACGTCCAGGTTTTAGACAGTCTGCGGGGACGTCACGGAGACTACGTCCAGGTTTTAGACAGTCTGCAGGGACGTCTCCGAGACTACGTCCAGGTTTTAGACAGTCTGCACGGACGTCACAGAGACTACATCAAGGTTTTAGACAGTCTGCGGGGACGTCACAGAGACTACGTCCAGGTTTGAGACAGTCTGCGGGGACTTCACAGAGACTACGTCCAGGTTTGAGACAGTCTGCGGGGACGTCACAGAGACTACGTCCAGGTTGTAGACAGTCTGTGGGGACGTCACAGAGACTACGTCCAGGTTTTAGACAGTCTGCGGGGACGTCACAGAGACTACGTCCAGGTTTGAGACAGTCTGCGGGGACGTCACAGAGACTACGTCCAGGTTTGAGACAGTCTGCGGGGACGTCACAGAGACTACTTCAGTGCCATGAATTTCTCATACCTTTCCACCTCTGGTCACATCATACTCATTTATCCTCTTCACAGATTTATCCCACAAATTAAAATAAGCGACATCCACATGAAAGCAGCTGATCATATTACAGAAATCTGCCCTTTTAGACGAGACTTTTGAGTGACACTGCCATGAATGAGTCTGTGATGACTCTGCATGCAGGGACCTTCAGTCAGTGCCAGGAGGGAGCTGCTCTTATTCCACGAGGACGCGCTCAGATTATTTTTTGAACCAATGACTGTTAAAAGATGGCCTGAAGGGATGGATGCTCTTTAACTCTCAGCATCTTAAATGCTGTTTCTGCAAAGCAACTAACCGAGTGGTTGTACTGCATCTTCTAATGTAAGACCATGCAGATGTTTTTCATTTAATCAGACACGAGAAGAAAAGCAAAGATAATAAAACAAATTAGTGCACTTGGATTCAGTATTTGCAAACAAATTACTAAATTGGTGCTCTCACGTTAATTATCTGTGTGCACAAAATACCAATTCCTGCTAACACACTGATAATTACTGCACACAAAGTGCTAATTATGCTCTTGAATGAATAATTAGTGCAGACAAATTAGCATCAAACGGCAGCAAGAACTAAAGTGGAGGAACCTTTCATCGCTGTTTGAGTTCCAGCAACAGGTTGCAGATTCTGGCCAGCTGGGTGAGCGGGCAGTGTACCCGGGCTCAGCAGCCTCCATGGACATGATGGCAGAGGAGAAAAGAGTGAAGAGGACGCTGATGCCGGACAAGAGTAAATCTGGGACTGACTTTTAGTCATCATAATTAACAACCTTTTGGCATAAAAGGTAAACATATGTGTTGTAATGTAACTGCTCCAACAGTGTAAGCAAAGTCACATCCAATGTGTGTGTGTGTGTGTGTGTGTGTGTGTGTGTGTGTGTGTGTTAAATCAAACACACTCGAGGCGTTTCAGATATAAAAATCAATGTGAGTGATTAGAGTAAATTCATGGGGCTCTCATGCACTTACTGTCACAGACTGAATGCAGCGACGGCGCCGGGCGCTCCGACATCGACCACTTTAGGGGGCGACGCGTCGTCTTGTCGAGATGCAGGTTACTGATTGTTTCCACGCTCGTTCTGCAGAAGTATATTAGTATGAAAGTAAGCAATCATATTTCATGGAGGAAATGTTTTCTGGTTTTCCCTCTGATGTCCTCCGGCTGCTCCGCCTCAACTCTCTGTGATTTACAGAGTTTATGATGGACAGTGAAGTAAACTGCTGACAGCTGTAGCTGCTGTTAGCTCATGTTAGCTCAGTCTGTTAGCTGCTGTTAGCTCATGTTAGCTCAGTCTGTTAGCTGCTGTTAGCTCATGTTAGCTTAGTCTGTTAGCTGCTGTTAGCTCAGTTCGTCAGCTTGGCGGTGAGCTCAGAGCGACGGGTACCCGTCGCTCTGAGCTCACCGCCAAGCTGACGAACTGAGTGTTTGTACCAACAGGCGTTATGGACGACCAGGAAGAAGAAGAGGAGGTAACCAGGCTCAGCAGCTTCTATGGACATGATGGCAGAGGAGAAGAGAGTGAAGAGGACGCTGAACAAATACTCGAGTACAGCTGAACATGTTTAAGTCAGTATGTGGAATTTCTAAGCAGTCATTGACCAAGTGCTTTGAGATAATGATCCTCTAATGAAAGCTCTTACCTTCATTAATGGACTCTGAAGATTCGTGGCCTTTAAGACATTTCCTCTGCTGCACTGAGGGATGAGTCACGGCACCAGAGGTTCACTTCTTTGACAGACTGATGATGCACGTTTTCTTCTTTTACAGATTGTGTTATCATTGAATCTTTTTAGCTGATTATAAATGAAAGTATCCTGTACCTGTTCAACGACCTCTGCGTTGACGATGTCCTGGAAGGAAGAGCAGGTTTTAGTTTCATTCAGAACGGCAATAAAAAGTCTCACATCTCACATAAATCTCACATGTAACACCTTTAAATTATGTCTATTATTTCAATAAGTCTCATGCAGATCCAGACTTTTTTTGAGATACATCATTAAAATTCATCCTCCACTTCACTGGTCTTCCGGCTGCTGGTTCAGGACCAAACTTGCTGCAGATGGCATCGATATCACACGAGACCCTGCAGCCAAACTATTAACTGTTTCTCTGTTTATCCCTTTAAATGCATCAGTGGAGAGGACACGGACATCAGAGAGTGGTGACCCACAGTGACCTCCTCCCGCTCTCGTCATTGCATGCTACGTGTGCACAATTTCAGAGTGGGTATTCATTAAAAATGACAGCTGTTTGGCAGCGCAGGCTTGCTGCTAAAATACGCCAGCTGACAAAATTTGCATGACATCCCACTCCAACTGGTGCCAGTTATCCTGTAACACAACCTGCTACAGAGATTCAGTTCCATCTGTTCGCCGGTTGGCGTTTTCATTTCATTCGTTTTGATGTTTTCAAGGTACCCAGAAGCTTGTCACTGTTTGAACTTTGACTGTCGTCACGTTTCATCTTCTTTGTTGGAATGAATCTAGGTGAAATGCAAACGAGATGCACGCTCCTCTCATCTACTAACAAGCTTTTAGTTTGAACAAACAAAACCAGACTGTGGAGAGGGCTCAGGAGAGCAGCGCCAGGTGAGAGTGATTGGCACACCGGTTTCTGGTTGAGTTAATCACTCTCTCCTTTAAAACAGAGTTGCGTGCTGGACCTGGGACAGAGACACACGGATATGGATGCTCACGGCTTTCGGCAGCACTCAAGGAGAAAGGACGCCTGCGGACGACACCAACGGAGCTGTTGTGTGTAGAAACGAAAAATAAACGTATTAAAATCATCACTGTTTGAGTCCCACGCCACACAGACGCTCCCAAACGTCAGAGGTTCACAGATTATCTGCAATGATCATTCACAGCTGCAGAAACTTTTCAGATGAAAAAAACAGACAAGCTTATGAAATGCAACACAAAGTTTAAAACCAGCTGTTCCCAAACTTTTTGGCTTCTGACCTCTTAAAATATGTAGATTGGGTTCAGCAGGACAGAGGCTGTCGTCCCCTCAGATAAAAGCATCATCAGATCCCTCCAAAAGCTGAAAGGAAGCATATTATTCCCATCAGTGTTCAGTGTTTAACATTCCAAATGCAACCAGCCAAGTTTGGTTTCCGATGTTTTTACAAAGACTCCATTGCCCTAGGTCCAGTGCTTGGTCCAGAGTGGTGGAGACAATAAGTAGGTAAACTCTATTTATAAAAACCAAAGTAACAAGCGATCGACTGCAAAGACTTTGGTTTTAAGTCTAGATTCCAGGACCATCAGACAGCCTTGGTCGGTAGACCTCAGAAATCTCTAACCAACGTAGATCAGCCAACATTGGTGTGGCACATGACAGTACATCTTTGAAGGAGGTCGGCATCAGAAGAGTGGAGGCCGTGGAGCAGGTCGGTGTGCCCGGAGCGGGGTGGCTGGTTGTGGAGGGCTTTGTGAGTTAGCAGAAGGATTTTAGTTTTTTGGGATGGGGTGCCAATGTTCCCGGGGAGTGGGAGTGTCGTATATTCAGTGGCGATGCAGTTGAAGAAAACACATATATTACAATAAGTTCAGTATTGTAATCAAGTAAAACGTTACTTTGAGAGCCTCCAGCCGAATAATGAAACTCTCCTGAACTATGCGGGGCAAGCCCTTATATACAGTGGAGGTTATGCTCTCAAAACATGCAGTGAAAGTCAACAATAGTATAAATCTGTGTAAGACAGGGACAGAGAAAAGAGATGCCCCTAAAAAAAACACCACATGAGACCCGAGACACCCCATCCCACCTGACTCTTTTAACATACATTGTAATACATACATTAACACACTTGACAGTGGCGCCATGCATATATTAACACACTTGACAGTGGCGCCATCCTGGCGGCTCTCCAGTACTCCTACCCAAATAACCTCAAAGTCAGGATGGACCAAAATAACAGCTAGTGACACAGACAAGTATCTCAATGTAAACCATTTGTATATAATAGTACTAGTATTAGTATGTAACTATGCATCTATGTGCAGACACCTCAGAAGTGTGTGAGCAGATGGGCAGCAGAGTTATGGATATATTGGAGTGTGTTTAGGTCTTTGGATGATGTGCTTAAACTCTCGTCTATTCTGGATGTGATGGATCAAAATTTCAGAGCGGAGAAGGACAGTGGTGGATGGAGACGAGCTTTTTCTTTTTTTAGGAGGGAAAATGCAGCTCTGGTGATTTGATTGATGTTCATGAATTCAAAGCTGAGGCTGCTGTCGAACATGACTCAGAGGTTACGACTGTGTGGGGGAAGAAAAAGAACCAATCCAATGTAAAACCTCTGAATAGTTTCTTTTGTAGATACTTATGATAAAATGCCGTTTTTAAACATATAAACAGTTCAAACTGCCAGTTGACGTCCATGTTTGTTTGTAGTGTTCTTTGTGGAGCTCTTGGCGGTCTCGGAGCAGTGGTTCAGTTTGTCGTCAGCTGCCATAAATTTAACCAGCCTAGGGAACACTCAGTTGGTGCCCATGACTTGAATTGTAGCCGTCTTTCTATCTGTAGGTTGGTGAGCTGTTAACCGTCTACAGAGGCACAAAAACCCACAAGGAGGTGAGGGATTATGGGATTAACACACAGCTGGTGTGTTGTGTAGAATCAAAGCAAAATGTCAGGATTCCTTTATATGTGGCAAAAACCTTCTTTTTTTTCAAGGAAAGGAAGTCAGTATTTCTCATTAATTTACTTTAAGCTGTTTTATCGTTTTTATGAAAACTCAGTAAAAGGATTGTTTTTATATCAGATGCTGGAGATGCCATTTAGTACATTCCCTTTGTGCCCGAGTGACCCTGAGGAATGAGTAATCACTGATTCTCTCGATATTATAATGCATCACAACAGAGGCAAAGGTTAATAACATCTGTGGACAGATAGAAGCCTCCTCACAGCGTTCATCAAAGGTACTCTGATGTTTCCTGTAGTTTAATCAAAGACTCACTCTATGTTGTTGTTCCAGTTGATTAATGTTGATATTGATACATGGCTTCATTTAATAAACAGTTTTTGACCAAATACTAATGACTTCCTACATCAGAACCCCATCTGAGGCTCTCAGCTCCAAGGCCATTGTGGCTTAGAGTCAAAAATAAAAGTCTTGGCTATGAAGCTTTGAATCAAGTCCCAAGTCAACAACATTGTCCAAAGCCAAGACCAACATCAATAGAGGTTAGCTCCGAGTCAAGTCCCAAATCAAGACCAACAAGTTCCAGGTTAAGGCCCAAGTCGAGAACAAGAGATCAGGACCATCGACTTCCAAATCAAAACCAACAAGTCAAGTTCCAAATTAAGTCCCAAATCATGTCCAATAAGTCAATTTTCAAGTCAAGACTGGCAAGTCCTAAATCAAGTGCCAGGTAAAGAAAAATCCCAAAGACAGTCTCAAATGAAGTCCATGTATATACACTAATAATCAGGCTGTAGATACGCAGATAATAAATGCTAATAAATCTAGGATGGATTCATCAGTGGTAAAACATCACCAGAGTTCCACTTTTAACTACAGAACTGTGCTCACATTTTCTCTAAATGAATTTCCATAATAATGGGTCATCCTGCACCTCCATCCCAGCGAACAGATCCTGCTCCCCTCGTCTCCTCAGTTACCATGACAACAGCATATCAAGAGATGCATAGAGTGCTAAAATAAGAGAGCAATTACTCAGACAGATGCTGATACTGTAGATGTGTGTCATCCACATCCTGATGAGCTGTTCTGATGCTGCATCCTGATAACGGCTGTGAAGATTCACCCAGTGTGACCCCAGATGGCCCGAGACAGTACCGAGTCTTTCTTTTCTGAACAACCATGTTTCTATGGAAGTCACTGATTTGAACGAGAAAATGACGGCAATCTAGCAAAACATGTCGACACATTAAAAAAACCTCAAACTGACTTCCAGTGGTCAGCGTCTGGATACTTTTTATTCAAGTTCTGCTTCCTGTCGCCCTCAGTCAAGACTAAGCGTGCTTTCACACCAGTGCTGTTTGGTCCGCTTTAAACGGACCAGAGTTCATTTCCTCACATAGTGCGGTTCGATTGGGCATCTGAACTCTGGTGCGGACTAAACAAGCAAACTCTGGCCCGCCTGAAAACGTGGGTCTTGGTCCGCTTGCAAGTGAACCCTGGTGCTGGTTCGCTTACAATGGGAAAGCAAACGGACTATCCAGCGAACAAAAGATCAGAAAGCCAATCGATGAGCCGGGTTTTCTTCTTCTTAGTGCTTGTTTTTGGCAACACCGCCCCCAAACGAGCATCTGTTGTAACTGCATGACGTTGTCCAGGCGGTTTGGTTGGCTTTCAAGTATTATTTGTCCTAAAATATCAGACTTAATGTCCCTGTAGTCTTTCACAGACAGCCTCTAGATTTGAATATTTATAGCTGCTTTCAAACATCTCCCTGTGTACCTTCACCCAGATTCCATCACACCTTGCACCCTGCAACAGACAGAATCAGGGCCAATTTATACTCTCTTTTAGCTCTGTTTTTGGTCTCCACCACCTCCTGCTGGCTTGTTATGCTCTCAAGTCTGTTCACCAGTTAGTGTCTAACTGTGTTTGGCTGCTGTGTGCTGCTCAGCAGGGCATGTACACAGGACCGGAAACAGTAACGATGCGGCCAGTGACTCTAATTGGCACATTCTTTACAATGAAGGTGCTCAGTCGATTTTCAAGCCTCGGCATGTGAGTGTTGTGCATCCTGAATGACCTGAAACGATCAGATATGATGACAGTGATGTGGTGAAATGCATTTTGTTTCCTTCTTTTAGTTTTTGACTTTGGACACCTCCAACTCTCGAACACCTGCGGCTGCATGCACACTGAGACAAACAGAATGTCATCACCATTAAAGGAAATGTCATCGCCAATCAATAGCAGCCTTTGGTGTCTCGGTGAAGAGCCCTAAGTATTTTAAATTCTCACACAGATCAGTGCGGCGTGCCTCCACACTGATGAATGACTCACTGTCACTTTCAAATAACAATAATAAAGATTTGGTCTTTCCAAAAGTCTGACACGGGTTTCCACTGAGCCCCACAGCCTGACGGCAAATTGAAATCCTGAGATCAAAAAGACTAAAATGGTCCAGAAAGTGACATTTTTGATAATGTCAAAGACGATTTGAAAAGGTTCATCTTTCATAATGTCACAGCTGTTGAAGGTAAAAGCATCTTGAGAGAGGGAAAGAGATAATAATGAGGCCGAGAGTGGAGGATGATGGGACTTTTTGCAGCCAGACACTGTTGACACAGCCCAGCTTTGGTGTATTATGACCTGAGATCTTATTTTCATTGTTTTGTCCATCAGTTCTATCAGTAATAACAACACTGTAACGTTGGACTTACGGTAGACTCAGAAAGAAGTCGGATGAGTCACGAAACGTCAGACATGTTGTGAACTTCTAGGTTCAATTATTCCAATTTATTATCAGGATGCACCGTTAGTTTTTCAGCATATCAGAGCTGTAAATCCAGAATAAAATCCTCTTTACCTCCAAAGCTCATCATGGTCGAGGACCATCACATCTTAATGAACTCATAGTTCTAGCTCATGACCATGCTGCTATAGGCCAGATTGCTGGTGGACATAATGTACTGAGCTCTTCTCCCCATCTGAACACATTCATGTCTCATTAATTCATGTTACTAACTCAGTTTTTCTGCTTTCTCGTCTTGTCAGGTTTTCATGGACCGTGCCTAAGAGGCTGCTGCTGTGGTCCTGATGAAGTCATTGTGTCAGTAAAGATTCTCAGTCATCCAGGACATAGATTCTGTTGAAGGTTATCATAGTCAAATGGCTCGTTGACTCACCCCGTCCTCATGTGGCGTAGATGGTCGTTGCTTCATTATTACTACAATAAGTTATATTTCTGTTATAATTCTGGTTTTCATTATTATTATTACTGCTGTTCATCATTGTCTCTCTCCCTCTTTAACTCAACCAGTCTTGGCAGAGCTCTGTCCACCGTGATCTTGGTGTGAATTGTTGTAAATGATATTTTAGAGAGTATGGTCTATTCAAAAGAGAGAGAGTTATTTTCCCCGTCCATCGCTGGGTTTAAACATCGTGAAGGGGCTGCGATGCTGCTTCATCTTTGACCTCACCAAATCTGTTTTCTGTACAATGACTGATCATCACTGACACTTTCAGTTTGACCTCTACATAAAATTAGATCAGTGGTTCCCAATCCCCGGACAGCACACCAGAACCAGACCCAGAAACAATTCGACTGGGCTGACGCGGTGGTGTCGGTGCTTTTTTAAACCATCGCGGAGGTTTAAAGAGGTTTCTCCACACAGAACTGATGTTTTCAGCTTTTCACAAGAGGTGACGAGTGAAGTTGAAGTCACGTTTTGTCTTTGCTGTAACATGTTGGTGTCCTGATGTGACGTCAGACCAGGAAATGGTTGCATGTGTACGACCAATGACGTCTTGTTGGACTTCACAAACAAATTTTTAGATGCTGGAACCAGAAAAATGACTTAAATGATCAGAATAGTTGCACCAATCATTTTCAATAGTTTTGAAGGTAGAAAAATCCAGAATTCATCCACCTCTCAAACAGATATGCTGTCATGGTTTATTGGTAGTTTGTGGATTTAAAAAAGGTGGTGGTGGGTTGATGTGCTGGTCTTATTTGCAGTCACGTCTTGGAGAATCTGCTGGTTACCTGGCAACCATACAGTGATGACAAAAGGTCCAGGAGCTCAGTGGTCCCTTTAATGGAAGGCTCCATCAGTAATTGAGTGACTCAAGCCTAAAGTCTGTCAGAGCCTCTCGTGTGCTTATCACGAGAGAGCGGCTGGCGTCTGATCAATATCACACAGCTGCTGTTAGAACGCACAATTTACCTCCCGTCCTCAGCGGCGCTCGCACCGTCTCCCGTGTCCTCGGCTGTGGAAGTGACACGCTCGTAACTTTTTAAGACGCCTCGTAATGTGAGCAACTTCTCTCTGTAAATGCAATCATTTGCTCGTTGACTGGAAGACGGCAGTCTGTCACTGAAAACACACACAAGAAGAAGGCATGTTACAAAAAGCCAATTTCAGCCGGAGCTGCAGACTAATGACGGGCGATAATCGGAGGCAGCTCCCATAAGGCCGTGCGCTGGATGACTTTCTTATTGAATTACAAGGCCTGTCATGCGTTCAACCCACTGGAGAACATCCAGAAATACCTCCCTGGGATGGGCATCGAGTCGATGCTGTGGAGTGTTAAATTAAAAAGGGAATTGTGTGCTGAAACTCATCATACAAACATTTAATGTATAATTAATTAACTGCAAAACTGAAATAATGAGACGGAAAGAAAGATGACAACACAGAGCAGACACACCGGCTGTTTCCTGGAACATGCAGGTTCACTCGACCTCCTGGTGGTTTGTCGTTATCTCGAACAGCAGCATCGTGGAAATGTCTTCAGTTAGCTTCCTGCAGCTGAATGTAATTGTTTTTGCTTTTATCTTCACAAAGTTTTTACCTCAGCAGCTACTTTAACGTTTTTCCTGTGCTGCGTCACTGGCCTTGGCATATTTCATGGTGATATGAGCAAATTGAACAACACACACACACTGAGGCGCTGTGCTCGCAGGCAGACATAAAAACAAGAATGCATTTATTTCAACTAATAAAGATCAATGTTCAGGAAGAAACACAGCGGTACATGACTGTGTGCTTTCAGTAACTGTGTATGTTCTGCTAATTTATATGAATATTAAGCACCTTTAAAAACAGTTGGCACAGACTAAATTAAGATTTAAGAACATAGTGACGGGAAAACTATAAAAGACGATGAGAGAAAAAGCCATGAAGAAACAGAGTTAGATAAATAAATGAAAAAAGATGCATCAACATTGATTCAATGTAACTGTGTGAATGTCGTGCTGTAAAAACAAAGGTGTGTGAAGGTTTGTGCATGGAGCAGACCAGGTCCAGGTGTGTCCTGATTAAGGTCCTCGTTAAGTCTGCAGATTGAACGAGCCGTCAAATTACAAAGAGCTCGAAATCAAAGCGTGCAGCTCCTGCACGGAACTGATCCAAATCTGCAGTCGAGTATTCGTGTTTACTCACAACACAAACTCACTGTTGTTCATCTGCTGAGTGAACAGAAGGAGAGAGAGAGAGAGAGAGAGAGAGAGAGAGAGACAGAGAGAGACAGAGACAGAGAGAGAGAGAGAGACAGAGAGAGAGAGAGAGAGGACAAAGAGAGACAGAGAGAGAGAGACAGAGACAGAGAGAGAGAGACAGAGAGAGAGAGAGAGAGGACAAAGAGAGACAGAGAGAGAGAGACAGAGACAGAGAGAGAGAGACAGAGAGAGAGAGAGACAGAGAGAGACAGAGAGAGGACAAAGAGAGACAGAGAGAGACAGAGAGAGACAGAGAGAGAGAGAGAGAGAGAGAGAGAGAGAGAGAGAGAGAGAGAGAGAGAGAGAGACAGAGAGAGAGAGAGACAAGTTGTTACTGAATGTGAACTTACACATCTCACCTCATAACACACACACACATGCACACACATGCACACACACACACACATACACACAGACACACACACACACACACACAGACACACAGACACACACACACACACACACGCACGCACCCACGCACGCACGCACACACACACACACACACACACACAGACAGCCCCGATGATCGCAGCATCAAAGACGGGACCTGTCAGGAAACAGCTGTTGTCATGGAGACTGAGTACATTTGCAGTAATTGCAGACCGACCTGCTTAGAGCTCGGTTTGGGCGTTGTGTAAGTGTGTGTGTGTGTGTGTGTGTGTGTGTGTGTGTGTGTGTGTGTGTGTGTGTGTGTGTGTGTGTGTGTGTGTGTGCGTGCGTGTGTGTCTGTGTGTGTGTGTGTGTGTGTGTGTGTGTATGTGTGTGTGTGTGTGTGTGTGTGTGTGTGTGTGTGTGTGCGTGTGTGTGCGTGTGTGTGTGTGTGTGTGTGTGTGTCTGTGTGTGTATGTGTGTGTGTTCAGTGTTTGTTGCTGATGGTTTCATACAGAGTAGCTACATCTGAGCTTTGAATTCATCAATGAAAAACACGACAACATGAACTAACACGTTGTGGCAAACGGGTTTCCCTCCAAACTTTGTAAACTGGCTCAGATTTGGTGATTGGTCAACAGGACAACCTCGACCTCGATATTCACACCGACGAGCCACAAAACTTCCTCTGGTCAAATGACTTCATCGTGCCATACTTCTTGATGTGGTCACTGTGACCCGGTATTGCTCGAGGGACGAGGCCAATAACCCAAATTGTTCCTGGGAAATAATGCTGCAAGATTTATGACTGGAATAATCTGAACCATGCATGTAACATACAGTATATGTGCTGCCTGCTATGTCTGGTGTCGTTGACCTTCTTGATGGCTGTTAGCAAAGTTGGCAACAGGCAACAAATCACAACATGTTTTCTATGTCATGTTGCTTTAAAATGAAAAAGATCTTTCGACTCCCAGACCCAGCAGACTACGTTATCTCACATCACAGCTTGTATTTTCCTGTAGCTTTGAAAATGTAACCGTGCTGCCCTCCACTAATGCAGGCGTCATGATTTCATGTTGACTTGTCTGGAAATGATTAAATCTGAACAAGCGACGATTGACCGTGAAGAATTGTGAAGGATTATATTTTTGAAACGCCTCATCGTCATCAGTGAAATGTTTTGTCTGTGACTCGCTTCACCGCTGACGACAAAACACTTTCACATCTCGTTCTTAAAGACGGTTTGATTTCCTCTGATCGGAGGACGATGCTCTGTCCTTCAACTTTTCACAACTGTAATTTCCGAATACAACAACAACAAAGCGATATTCTCCATGCTGCTGCTGGATGATTTCGTCCTTGCTCCACACTGTGACCTTCAGTTCGTACTGGAGAGGTTTGAGTGCGACGCAGTGGAGATGAGGATCAGCACCTGTGAGTCAGAGACCGAAGAACAAAGATGGATTGGTTTATCCGTCAGATCCGAGAGGACAAGTTCAGTGTTTTTGTCTCAGCCACGGGGAATTATTCACAGACTTGCATCTTATTGTGTATAAGTTTGAGTTTTGGTGCACAGCTGGACTACTGCTGAACCATGGGAGAGAACGCGTGTCGTCTGTAGATATTCAGTCTCATTTCCAGGTGATTAAACACTGATGGAAACACTCATGTTGTCTGCTTGACTTGTAGTAAATCACTTTGATTCTGAGCAGGAAGTTTAAAATCTTTGTCATCGTTCAGCAGTCACAATATTTTTTCATTTAAATATGTCAAAGAGTCTTCTGTGTTTCTGAAAATACAACCACATCAGCAACAACCGTCTGTGACAGGAATGTATCCGGATACATGAGAGATGTTGCCGTCCATGCACTGAGCTGAGATCAGCCCCCCATGCCCCTCGAGGCGAGGGTTTACTGACAGACCTGAGCAGTACAGCGAAGCTCTAATGCAGATCAGCGCCGACATCAGTGGCACACTCTCTGCTCATCAACCCTGCGGCCGTTTACTCTGAAAGATGTAATATTCATTTATTGCTGACAAGTTTCAGTAAAAACCAATTAAAACTGTGAAGTGGAATCTCTGGAGGAGCTGCTCCAACTTGTTAATGTTACAGTCATCCATGTGGAACTGCAGCAGGACCTGACCGTCAGGAAGAACTTTTTGAAGACCAGGTCCAGGTGGAGTTTGAAACTTTCAGAAAATCCTTGAAGCAAAACGCCAAAAAAAAAAAAAAAAAACCTGCTCAGTATTTGCTGCAGTTCCTTTATGGCCAGAGGCTCTGCTGCCAACTCAAACTGAATGAAAGATTAAGGCTCCCCGTGGCACCTTCCAGCTCTCTGAGCGCCGTATGCAAGTGCACATTTTACCCAGGTGCATCTACAGTGTGAATGCTGCTGCAGGGGTGATGTACAGAGAACCATAAACCTGCAGCTCTTCAGCCTCCCCGTAGACTTGTGTCTTACTCGCTCCTGAGGCTTCCTGACGTATCGCGGCTCCGCAACAGTACAATGAAGTAAAGTGAAAATAATGTGCTTTCAGATAAGTGATATAAAATATGCAGCTCCACCTCAGCCCCTGGAGTCCTTCAGTAAGTGGAGGTGATGACTGCAAACACTGAACGATTTACCACTGAAGGCTTCATGAGAAACAGATTCATAATAAATTATTCATTAGCTGCATAAATGTAAAGAAAAGACTCTGACACTGAACATCTCTCTGTGAGACAGCAATATTTGGATTGGAGGACTTCGCTTCGTCCATTTTTAACCTTTGATCAGGTGAACGGTGTCTCTGTCATTCGTACGTCTGTTCTCACACTATGTAACTTTGAGAAGTACGTAACGCTTTACGGCACTAAGTCACACAGCAGCAACTATTTCAGTGATTCTGGTGAAACTGGATCATATTTTATGGAGGAAATGTTTTCTGGTTTTCCCTCTGATGTCCTCCGGCTGCTCCGCCTCAACTCTCTGTGATTTACAGAGTTTATGATGGACAGTGAAGTAAACTGCTGACAGCTGTAGCTGCTGTAAGCTCATGTTAGCTCAGTCTGTTAGCTGCTGTTAGCTCAGTCCGTCAGCTTGGTGGTGAGCTCAGAGCGACGGGTACCCGTCAGAGCGACGGGTACCCGTCGCTCTGACGGGTACCCGTCGCTCTGAGCTCACCACCAAGCTGACGAACTGAGTGTTTGTACCAACAGGCGTTATGGACGACCAGGAAGAAGAAGAGGAGGTAAAAAAAAATGCCGTAAAAATCAGGTCGGGATATCTCCGATTAAACCAACACTGTTGTTACTGGTTGTGTAACAACAAATAATTCTGAATATAATGAACTTTTTTTTTAAAATCTGTAATTAAGTCACTGACGAACCACATTAGAGCGATTCTCGGGTGTTAACACTTGACACCGTCCAGACATGTCCAGTCACCGTGGACGATAATGAGTCGAACAGGAAGCTGGACAGATGTGCGATGATAATAATACAGTCGTGTTGATGGCAGCACTGAGAGCTGCTGCAGGCTGGAGCGGTGTCGACATGTTTAGACTACAGATGTGATGAGATGCTCTGATATTTTCACACTCAACTCACTGAATCAAGAGTTTAGTTCAACCAGAACAGAGCTGGTGATTGTTGGAACGGATGTGGAGAGTTTCATTTTGTTTAATTTCTGTTTTTGTTAATGAAGTCTGGTGGTTTTGGACTGCGGCAGAACGTCTGTTTATGGTTAAACTGAAGATCTTTCACTGTAAAGCCCTTTTTCATGTTCATATGTCATGAACGGGGAAATTAGCTACAGAGACCAAAACTGTTTTTTGTACCAGGCTGTAAACATGTTTATTTCTGCTGTGAAGTTGGACATTTGGACATGGGGACTTATGGAGACTGACTCACTTCTGAAACCAGCCTCAGGTGGACGTTAGAGGAACTGCAGTTTGTTGGCACTTCCTTCATTGGCCACAGAAGTTGCAGCCTGGTTCAGTCCCACTCTGCCATTTCTGGATCTTTTGTTTTTCTTCATTCTTCTTTCATTAATTATCTTTATTTTTATGTTCTCTTAGAGTTCCCATGATGAGGTTACATAAGTAGGTTCAGGAACAAAGACCCTCACCTGCCCCTAAAGTACCTAAGTGCAGCAGTACACCATCTCAGTTCACCTCCACCCATAACATGCAATAAACTAAACTTCTACATCCATGTTGGTGTGGGCCTGTACTGTACGTGACTTCTCCCTCACGTCAAAGGAGCTCCTTCATATTTTGCATATTTGTGCTTTTTTTTTTCTTGCAGGGTGAGAGAGGAGCAGCTGACTGTCGAACATGTATCAAACTCTCTGCGTTGGCCTCTGGAGCTCTGCGACTGGTCTGGAACTCAGTGTCAGATGTATGAGTCTGAAGGCATGAGAACTCACACACATTAAGGAGACAAGACAGAGAAAGACGGCAGTAAAAGCTGATGGGACACGAGGCCGGCAGCAGTCAAGGATTTGAGCTGGTGAAAGATTCAACACCTTTTGGCTTCAACTCTTTAATATTTCACGATTTCTGTTTGCTCTTGTTTAACCTGCTACTCTACATTTTTGACCTCGGACAATGCAATGCTCCAAGAGTCTTCTACCAACAGATGTTTTATACATCAGTTAGCAAACTGTCTATGACAGTCACATGGAGTCAGCAGGTGAAGTAAACAAGCTGACGTCTCACTTATAAAACTGTAATGCAGGAAGAAAAGTTCAGTAGATCACGTGGAACATGTGACATGTTGAAGATGTACTCACTGAGGTAAACTCAAAGAGTATTAATTATTAATTTACAAACCACTTTTGACAATAATTAAGAAGAACCTGATAAATGTAGAAATGATAACAAATATGTGATGAAACAAAAGTTATCCAGTTCTAATTTAAGGACCACACCATCAACAACATGTGTTTGATTATTGTGAGTGAAGCTTGAACTCTGAAAGAAAGAAAGAAAGAAAGAAAGAAAGAAAGAAAGAAAGAAAGAAAGAAAGAAAGAAAGAAAGAAAGATGAAAAAGAACAAGGATGGACTGGTTGGGTGTAGCAGACAGGGCCGGATGTTCACTTTTACAGTTTCCTGTTTTTATGTATTTATCTGTTATGTTGTGTTTCATCTGGCTTCACAGCAAGAGCTTTTAGAATAATTACACATAATGCAGACTGGGTTTAATTACTAGTCTGTGGAGGTCAGACGATTCTTTTGCCAATTTTGAGCCGGTGATTGGAGACTGAGAAAACATTTCCATGAGCTCATTTCAGCCGGCAGGGGGGGTGACTGAATCTTCTCTTTCACTGTCTGTATGTGTCCATCCATTCAGATTCTGACACCACAGCAATGACACAAGTCACTCATAAATCATCCGTCGGATGACTTGAAAACTTCAATATTGGAGAAACAATAAATCCAGAACAGCTGCTCCATTCCAGCCAGCTCGAGTGATGTATAATATCATCGCTGGGTTAACTCGTTTGGGTCGCAGATGGTTTCACCTGATCACATTCCTTAAAGTCAAACTTTGTTTTTGTCTCATCTGTCCAGCACTGACACAAAGTGTCTTCATGGTATTTTAGAGTTTGTCATTTCCTGATAAAGCAGAAAAACGTGTTGATGATGTCACCCTGTGTTACCTGTTCAGACAGGTGACTGCTTCGCTGAATCTCTCTCAGGGCTCCATGCGTGTTTCCTCGGCCTCGTTAGCAGCCTCCTGCAGACGAGTCGCCGCTCTCATCTGCTATTCAATATTCCTCACAGGAAATGAACGAGACACAGAGTTGTGATACAGATTGCATTTTACCTTTTTCTTATCACACATTACGTGGCTTGAAGCCTGAAGCGTCTCTGGAACATCACCTTTCATCGCTTTTATATTTCTCTTAACAGAGAGAGCATTTACGACGGTAGCTGCATGTGAAGCAATGACTTTTATTTCTCTTCTTCATGCATGTCTGATAAATGTTTGTGACTTGGTTTGACAGGAGCTTAAATTGGGTGGAGACTTGACCAACGCTGACGTGAAGTAACATAAACCAGCATTGAAGTCCCCGGAAACGTTGGCAGGGGTCTTATCTTTAGACTCCCATGTTTCCTTTTCATTATGTTCATGAATCTCTCACAGAGGTTTCTCTCTCCGTTTCGTCTCACCAAACCGGACATGTTCACTTCTGTATACACATCAAATCACTGAATGTATGAGCCAGTCAGTCAGCCAGTCAGTCAGTCAGTCAGTCAGTCAGTCAGCCAGTCAGTCAGTCAGTCAGTCATGTGATGTGATGTGATGGCTAAACTGTTTAAAAAGTGTTTAAAGTCACCTGTTTCTTTACATGAAGCTGAGAATACTTGGAGCTGGTCCCATCTGTGTTCGTGTCTGGTGCTGACATCCTCTTCTTCACTCTGTGTGATCGTCCAATCAACTGCTGGGACTGAAGAGCCATCTGAAACACCATCCTGCCTCCTGAGATTGAGTTTCTATGACGACCAAAAAAGGACAGTGATGCTCAATTACCCCCGTCGCCCACACTTCCTTTCTCCTCCCGCCTCCCCTGGGTGTGTGTTGTCTCAGTGTCGTATCATTTGTTTGTGAAAGCACGAGTTAAGTTTAATTACCCAGGAAGTCTTTTGTGGTTCACGGTATGATCGCTCCTGCTCTGCTCATTAACATCGTTTACCTCACGGAAAGAGCAGAAAATACTGTTTTACCTCAGGAGGAGAATTAGCACATCAAACTGCAAAGAACTGAATATTTTTTATATCAGAATCATCACCTGTAATACTTGAATCATCTCCTCCACAGAGGATGTTTGGAGCTGCGATATTGTTGAAAGAGCTGCAGCATGGATCAGTCTGAGACTGAACGTTTCCAAAAACAAACATGTGTCTTATAGGGGGACAGATCAGTGTAAACCACACACAGGAGGCTAAAATGGGAAAGCTGTGAAACTTAACATTTATTTGAGATAGAGCTCAGCAGTGTGTGTCAACTCCTTTGAGCCAGAAATCCTGTGTTTGTTTATTTAAATATTGAAAGTTTGGAGTGTCTAAGGAACCAATGACAGAATGAGTTGCACAAGTTTGTGGGTTGATATTTGTTTGGTGCAAAATACGACTGAGCGAGGACAGGGAGAGTCTCAAGCGTGGGTTGAAACTGCCTCACAAGTGTTTGAACCTTAGATGAGCAAATTTTAATTTAACACCAATTAAAATAAAACAGTGAATTTATTCCCTCCGAAACAGTGAAACACAGACAATGATGAAGCGCCAGACACCGATGCCAAACCACCAAGGATGCTAAAAAGGGGGCACTAAACACTAAAAACAACGAGGGTAAGACAGCTAAGATGGCACACCATGACGGAGAAACTTTTCATCTGGTCCAGACCTACAACAGTATAGAAGCAGTGGATAAAAAAAAAAAAAAAGGGATTAGTGTTGGCATCACTCTAAAACAAGCCGGTCTAGTTTTGGGATCTACTAAAAAACATAAAAGGTTGTCACAGACAAAACAGCTAAAGTGCATAAACTACGAAACTTCCCAGATAAGTTCTGCATTTACCGTGCACACAGACGTGTTTGGTAACCCAGTCTAAACTCTGTATACTATACACTATACATACACAGAACGTCATGTTGTCTGATGAAACCACCCAGTTGGTCAAAATGCCTGCAGTAAAACAAAACACAGATTAACACAAAAAGGTTTGTGAGGTTGAATACAGGGTCAGGACACCACCTTACACACTTTCCACACTGGATTCAGGCCTGAAGACTGAGATAAGGAGTCTCACACACACACACACACACACACACACACACACACACACACACACACACACACACACACACACACACACACACACACACATATATATATATATATAACTTCCTAACGGGCAACCAGTCACAGGTGTGCATGTCTGCCAACGAGGCAAAAGGGTGGAGCCTCCCTGGAAGGGCACAGCTAGGATGGAGGGATGCTATTGCCTAAAGCCTACCATCACACAACCATCGAAACGACTGGAAATTCAAACCTGGCAAGAAAACCACCTCGGTAGGCTGCTGTGTTCACTGTTAGACTGGACACTGCTGGTTCTGAGGTTCTGTCGCTGTGTTCACTGTTAGACTGGACACTGCTGGTTCAGAGGTTCTGTCGCTGTGTTCACTGTTAGACTGGACACTGCTGGTTCTGAGGTTCTGTTCCTGTGTTCACTGTTAGACTGGACACTGCCGGTTCAGAGGTTCTGTCGCTGTGTTCACTGTTAGACCGGACACTGCTGGTTCAGAGGTTCTGTCGCTGTGTTCGCTGTTAGACTGGACACTGCTGGTTCAGAGGTTCTGTTACTGTGTTCACTGTTAGACTGGACACTGCCGGTTCAGAGGTTCTGTCGCTGTGTTCGCTGTTAGACTGGACACTGCCGGTTCAGAGGTTCTGTCGCTGTGTTCGCTGTTAGACTGGACACTGCTGGTTCAGAGGTTCTGTTCTGTCCGCTGTTCACTGGAACGTCGAAGCTGAAGCTGATGCTGCATAGCATTGGTGCTGTAATGCACACTCGCTGTTGGCAACTGTAAACGCCAATCAACATCCACGTCTCTATATCTGAGCATTTTTACAGGAAACACGTGAAAATGGGGAAGTAAACAGAACTCTACTTCCTGTTTAATGGAGATTCAAGACAATAAACTGGGGATAAATTTACAGAACAATAAACAGAGAAGTTGACAGAAAAGGTGAGAAATCACTGAAGAATCTGAAAATGGTCTTCTGGTAGTCATCAAGTACAGAACCGACCGAGTAAAAAGAGCAAACACAGTGTAGTGGTCTTAAAGCCTGCCACCAAAATCCAGCTGTGATATTCTGATGTGATACACCGAACACACAGTATTGGATGAAGATGGAGGCTTGAAAGAAGCAGAGGAGAGGTGGAGGAGAGTTGCACAGTCCATTAAATAAAGTGAAAGAGACTGCACGTCAATGTTTTAAGTCACTAATGAGAAGGTGAGTGACGGAGAGAGAGTCAACTGGAGAAGTGTTGTTGACATGGAAATGTGTGAAAAGAAGAAAAATGTTTGAGGAATTTAAATGTCACTAAAGTTTTGATGTTAAAGAACTTCCTTTACAGTTCACTTTTGTTATGATTTGTCGCTATATAAATAAAACTGAATTAAATAATATTCCTTCACATATTTTGTAAGCCATGTTTCAGGCACCTAATTTTATTTGCACATTAAAAACCGACTGAAAAAAAGTAGAATAAGATTAATACAGTTCAAAATTCTCTGGTACCCTCGCAGGTTATGAATATGGCTGAAAGACTCCTCAGACAGACAGGGTACAGGCTTTTTGGATCAGGATCCATAAGTATATCTCAGAGATATTAGGGGACTAACTACAAACTCTACATACTAGGGAGGTCAAACCTTTAGCTAACTGGGTCCAGACAAGCATCATGAATGGCAAACAGATAATAATGAGAACGTGGAAAGATGCTGTAGGTCCAGTATTTCAGAAATGGCTCTCAGATGAATGAGGTGGGGAAGTACAATGATGAACGGGAAAAGTTTCTGCAATTTCATCACATGGGACTTAAAGGTCCAGTGTGTAGAGTTTAGTTGCATCTAGTGGTGTGATTGCTGCATTGCAGTCTCCTCACATCACCCTCACCTTCCTAATGTAAAGGAGAAACGACAGTTGAACGGCTCCGTCTAGACTCAGTGTTTAGTTTGTCTGTTCCAGGCTCTGTAGATATAAACACTGTAGAATTAACTAAATTAAAAGGTTCTTATTTTCAGGTGATTATACATGCATGAATGTCTTATACATTTACACACTGCACCTTTAATGGAAATTAAAAATAGAACCAGACTCTAGTACTTGCAATGTACTTGCAGTGTATATGTGTATGTATACATACATATATGTTTTACTTCAGATACACCAACACTGCCTCGGACCCCCTGATTTGTTTTTTTATTAGTCGTGTTACTGCCTCTTTAATTAGTTTGATGGTTGGAGGTGGATTTCATGTGCACTGAAAAACAAAACAAAGAGAATGAGAGACGTGTTGCTCTGATGGTCCGGAGGTTTAACGGTGACAGTATGTGAAACCTCCTCTGACAATTTCTGTAACTTTCCAAACTTGTTTGGACGTCAGTATTCGTTCAAGAGTAAAAAATCAAACCTGATCAACATTGACTGACAAGGTGGAATTAGTCTGTCTAACTCTGAAGCTAAAGACAAAGAAGCCTCAGATCTGACTCACTGTGTCTGTATGGAAAGAATGAAAAGTCAGATTATTATGTGTTGACTTATAATAACGCAAACCTGGAAATCCAGAAAATATATATAATTTAATGTTATATACAAGTCTTATATTTTCTAATGTTTTACCATAATGCACTGTGGATTATCTTAAAAACATCAATCTACCTCCATGTCTGAAACCAACACAGGAAGTGTCAAAACCTGCAGTTCCTCTAACGTCCACCTGAGGCTGGCTCCAGAAGTGAGTCAGTCTCCATAAGTCCCCATGTCCAAATGTCCAACTTCACAGCAGAAATAAACATGTTTACAGCCTGGTACAAAAAACAGTTTTGGTCTCTGTAGCTAATTTCCCCGTTCATGACAACTGTACTGAGGGTGAATTTATATACAACTCACCTGTTCACATTATATTAAGGCTTAAAGTTATGCAGGATTAAGAGCGTGGCTTCATTCATCCCGCCTCTTTGACCATTTTTGGATTAGTCGGGAGGACGGCCAAGGTGGAGACGCCCAGAGTCATCACACTGAGCTTCACAACATCTTATCAGAAACCTGTGGGGAGGTCATGGAGAGTATGTCCAGGTTTTAGATAGTCTGCAGGGACGTCTTAAAGTTATGCAGAATTAATAATTCAGCACCAAACGTCCATGTAAAAAGATACAATGTGTTAATTAGTGAGTTTTAAAGGTGCTTGTAGGTGGACTTGGTGACCTTTGAGCTGGCTGTTTCCAGCCAGAATCACAAAATGCAAATTCAGTTTGCACGTTTTTCAGCCTCAGAGTGGCTGAAACAGTAAATGTCAGAGTCTTTGTGACAGCTGTCAGTGTGCCCGGGATGTGGGTTGAGGACGGCTGGTTACGGATGTTTGGGTGACGTCAGGACAGAACCTTTGTGGAGGCAGATGGTGTCTCAGTGATGCGTTCAGGCTCTTTTCCAGAGGGCCGAGAGTCAAACAAGTAACTGTGTGGACGGGCCCGACTGACCCCCTGTGCAGGTCTGTGAAGGAGGGCAGCTGGATAACAAACACATATATGGTTATACATGGCATGGTTATTACTCGTGTCCACTTCAATTTAAACACACACATGGCCGAGTTCACTGCAAACAGGAGCTGCTGACCATTTACACACAAAACTCAAAAACTCAGATATGGACTTTAAAATCAAAAGACGTCTGCTGGATGGGATGACGGAGGATCAGCAAGTCCACAGAGAAACAGGAAGGTGTTGCGGCTGTGATTAGGGGTGAAAAATGATCCACATATGAAGTCCGGACGGGATTAAAATCACTGAGCAGGAATCAGCCCACCTCTCTCTGGAGAAATAAAGCCAGCCAGGACTACGTCAAACACTAACACTGCCTCCCACCCACGAACAATTTGGAAAGCACACTCGAGCCAGAGGCAGACGACGGGATTTTAATGGAGCTGGATCCACCAGACCACCGTTGTGTGTATGAAGACCCACGAGAGCCTTTTAACCCAAGCCGAGTTTTTCCTCAAAGTCTCCAGTGAGCATCATAAACTCACAGTCCGGTTAGGATCCAAACACAATGAAGCTTCTGCACCATCCGTTTAATCAAAACACAGCGTGGTGAATCAGCTTTAAAGGCCACAGGAGGGAGGAGGAGGAGGAGGAGGAGGCAGGACAGAAAAGGACGACTAATATTAGACAAGATGACCAAAGAGAGGGCGAAGAAATCGCAATATTTCTATCCTGAAGAGTTCTCTTCATATCCGACGATTCTGCACCAATGAGTGACGCCAGCTGCAGGTTCATCTATAGATTATCTACAGAGACCAAAACTGTTTTTTGTACCAGGCTGTAAACATGTTTATTTCTGCTGTTGGACATTTGGACATGGGGACTTATGGAGACTGACTCACTTCTGGAGCCAGCCTCAAGTGGACGTTAGAGGAACTGCAGTTTTTAGCACCTCACCTCTTATGATATACGTCCATGTAGGTTGTATCCACATGGTTGAACACTCTGACTTATTGTGCGCTCGCTTGCCCGGCTCCTGCTCTGGCACGACACTGGCCTGAAAACCTCCTCCTCGTCCTGATTGGTCCAAACCTCCCATTCAGTTTGATGAGCTCATAAAATCCGTTATAATACAAAGAAATTAAATATTTGTCATGTTATTTGCAAAAGTCAGTGAAAGTTGGTTAGAAATCATCTGAATTAAAGAGTTGAAATACTTCCTGAGGATTCAGCTTCTCAGCAACATCTCAGTGGACGCTTACTTTGAAATGCACCAAGAGGAAGAAGCTCGACCTCGACGTGCATTACATCTCTGCACCGATTTCTTGGAAAGCAGCATTCATTACCACCAGAGGAATGTACGTGTGGTCACACAGAGGCTCATCATAACTCTTACTGTGCCCTCTTGGCAGAATAAAAAGGTATTGCAGCCCGATGTGAAGCATTCACAGTTCGGTCCCTCATTAATGGATTTTTTAAGATGTAAACTGAATGTTACAGTGTGCTTTTATTGTGACAGTCCAAGACACACCTGTCAGGTGTCTTTAGACAGAACAGACGTTTTACCTTAATGACTCATTAGATTAGACTAGATCTTCCTTCCCACTTACTCTCGACCTCCCTCGAACTATTCAGGTAACAAACGCGTTTCCGGGAATCTCTTTCTGTGCAACACCACAGGAGGAGAGAGCGGCAGTGTCTTGGCCAAGCGTCAAAAAATGAAGTGCCACAACCTGCAGTTCCTCTAACGTCCACTTGAGGCTGGCTCCATAAGTGAGTCAGTCTCCATAAGTCCCCATGTCCAAATGTCCAACTTCACAGCAGAAATAAACATGTTTACAGCCTGGTACAAAAAACAGTTTTGGTCTCTGTAGCTAATTTCCCCGTTCATGACAACTGTACTGAGGGTGAATTTATATACAACTCACCTGTTCACATTATATTAAGGCTTAAAGTTATGCAGGATTAAGAGCGTCAGGTTTTAGACAGTCTGCAGGGACGTCACGGAGACCTTGACTCCTTTCTCCTCTCCTCCTCTCTCTCATTACCTGAGGAAGCTAAGAAGAGAAAAGGAGAGAGTGAGCGAGCAAGAAGCCGCCGGACAAGAGTAAATGTGGGACTGACTTTTAGTGGTTGGTGAGAGCTTGGTGAAATAAAAGGCTGAAAGACAGACGCCGAGCTGGGCTGACTGCTGCTGGACTAGGCAGTGATATCAGCTGCTGCTGGACTAGGCAGTGAGATCAGCTGCTGCAGGTTCTGCATATTTACCACAATGGGATTAAACTTGGAAGCTGAAGGAAACAGATCACAGCATTTCTCCTAAATGTGTCTTTAATCTTTGTGATACATAAAGTCGTGCGTCACTCTTCCGTCTCCCATCATGATGTTTGTGTCTTGTCTTGTGTCTCGAGTCTTCCTCTATTGTAAAGCAGCCTCACAAATGAGACCAAGTGACTCCGCCTGAAGCTCCCTCGCAGCGACATAAAACGAGAGAGGGTTGCAACGCGGCGCCGCCTGTGACGGACTCGGAGCAATTTGCTGCGATAATGAGTTTCAAAATCTCTGAGATGGACTCGGGAAGAGAAATGAAACCAGGCAGGAGGGAGACAATTACAGGACAGAAGGACTGCAGAGAGGTTTCCTCAGATCCTCTCCCGCACATGTAATGAAATGTTATTTGGGATCTGACCTCAGAATTCTGTTTAGGATCAAATCATCAATGCAGGTCTGAGCCTTGAGCCGAATACAAGGACAGATGAGGGTATGATTCAAGGCACAGTCCCATGTGACCACAGTAATTGCTTTCACACTGCACAAGCAGCTGTTATCGCCTTCTACACACCACAGCCTTCTTCTTCTTCTTCATTAGGTTTCCTGTCTCAGCTATCTGCATGTGAAGGTGCTTTAACGTGTTGAGAGTTCATGGTACTGGAGAGCACAGAAGGTTCTCAGGTTGTCCTCGGGGTGAAAGAAGGCTGCTTATCTCAGCCGTCTTTGTAAAAGTAAAAGCCTCGCCGTGTGTTATCACGGCCGTGTGAGTGTGTGCAGGCTTGTGTTGCTGTTTCAGTCCACTTGATCTTCAGCATCACTTTAATGCAGCGAGTGAAGACTCTCAAATGACACTCAACAAAAAAATGAACCTGCACAGCAAATGTTTATTTCTCTCAAACCACAAAGACGTGGATGATCCGTGGACCTGAATGACGCCAACAAGTCACCTGTAACCACACCCACCTGTCAATCAAAGCGTCCACGCTCTTAACCCTGCATAACTTTAAGCCTTAATATAATGTGAACAGGTGAGTTGTATATAAATTCACCCTCAGTACAGTTGTCATGAACGGGGAAATTAGCTACAGAGACCAAAACTGTTTTTTGTACCAGGCTGTAAACATGTTTATTTCTGCTGTGAAGTTGGACATTTGGACATGGGGACTTATGGAGACTGACTCACTTCTGGAGCCAGCCTCAGGTGGACGTTAGAGGAACTGCAGGTTGTTGCAAACACTAATCAAAGGAAAGTCGTGAAAATGTGTTTAAGTTCCTGCTTGGGGGCGTTTTGCTCCACCCACCCTCCTGCAGCTCCGGTCCCCTAAAGCCGGAGCTGCGCCCCTGCAGCCTCCTCGGTGAATGTGGAGTGGACAAAGCCCCTCTGCTGCCTCCACGGCAGATTTAACTGCGCAGGTTTTTCCCTCCTCCCGACTCCAAACCGCACGGAGCTGCGGGGCTGGACCGCACAGAGCTGCTTCTCCTGCACGCACACGCACATGCACGCACATGCACGCACAGCGCGCAGAGCAGTGAAGCGCATCCACCAGAAACAAAGCGCCGTGTGCGGACGCGGACACAGCACGGACAGCCCGGACAGGTGAGTGCAGCTCTCTGCTCCTTCTTCTCCTCCTGCTCGGTGCTTCTGTTTCCATCTTCCAGCTGTGGTGACAGATGTTTACAGCGAATGTACGGAGGCGCAAACAGCTGGTTTCAGATCAGCCAGGGAACTTCGGACTGACCTGCGTTTGAATCTGACTTCAACAATCTTTTGGTGGGTTTAATTGCTTAATTGGTCGTGGCTGATGAATGAATGTGCAGACAGCATGCTGTTGTTATGAGCTGCAGGAGTAAACACAGTTCAGTCATTCATGTCAAATATTCAGTCACGTGTTTGATGATCCAAAAATTTTAATTTATATTTCTTTGTCTTTCAGTTTTAATATCAACAACATGAAGTGAAATTATTCTTACATTGTTTGGCTCCAACATGCTTTAAATGTTTTATTCTTAGTTGCAGCTCTGATAAATGATGGAAATATTTCTGGACATTAATAAACAGGAAAAATAAAATATTTATAAATGAATATGAATAATATAATATTGATAGATATAGTTTATTTACATACAGGTTCTTTTTTCATGAGTTTTATTGGTGGATCATGTGTGAGTTCAACCATGAGACAGTTTCAGTGTCTGCGAGGACAGACTGTCTAAAACCTGGACGTAGTCCCCGTGACGTCCCCGCAGACTGTCTAAGACTTGGACGTAGTCTCTGTGACGTCCCCGCAGACTGTCTAAAACCTGGACGTAGTCTCCGTGACGTCCCCGCAGACTGTCTACAACCTGGACGTAGTCTCCGTGACGTCCCCACAGACTGTCTAAAACCTGGACGTAGTCTCTGTGACGTCCCCGCAGACTGTCTAAAACCTGGACGTAGTCTCCGTGACGTCCCCGCAGACTGTCTAAAACCTGGACGTAGTCTCCGTGACGTCCCCGCAGACTGTCTAAAACCTGGACGTAGTCTCTGTGACGTTAGACTGTCTAAAACCTTGTGACGTCGCCGCAGACTGTCTTAAACCTGGACGTAGTCTCTGTGACGTTAGACTGTCTAAAACCTGGACATAGTCTCTGAGATGTCCCCGCAGACTGTCTAGGAGAGAGTGAGCGAGCAAGAAGCCGCCGGACAAGAGTAAATGTGGGACTGACTTTTAGTGGTTGGTGAGAGCTTGGTGAAATAAAAGGCTGAAAGACAGACGCCGAGCTGGGCTGACTGCTGCTGGACTAGTCACTGATATCAGCTGCTGCTGTTCCTACCTCACAGGTATGCAGCTTCCTCATGAAGAAACAGAGCGTTGTTTTTTATCAAACAAACTTTGCATTTGTTGGGGACTATTTTCAGAGGAGGATTAATTTGTTCTCACTGTAATCAGATTGTCTTTTCCGGCTGGTTTATTTGCTTTTACATTTGGCTTGAAAACCACGACTAGTATAAATAAACTGATAAAGAGGCCAAAGCAGTTTCACATGGGAAAAAGCTCCTGCCTCACCTATAATGAAGACAAACATCAGACTTACAACATGTGTACTTTGTTGTGTCTCGGCTCTGCTGCGTGTAGATAAGATCCAGGTCTGTATTCATATCCTCTAAAAATCCTCATTGATCTTCATGAAGTGCATAATTAGATATAAGAGAGGACGTCTAGTTACAGTTTGAGGCGGCCGTCATTTCCACTCACCTTTCTGAGAGGACATTAAACTCCAGCTGAACATCATGAGCTCAGAGCTGAACAGGCATAATAACCATCGTTTTAATGTTTCCACTCAGTGCTCAGTGGCATTTTGTTAACTGGGGCTGTTAAAGAGTAATGACACGGCATTTAATTTGAATACACAGGAAGCACAGATTCAATAAACACTGTCAAAAACCTGGACGTAGTCTCTGAGACGTCCCTCAGACTGTCTAAAACCTGGACATAGTCTCCGTGACGTCCCCTCAGACTGTCTAAAACCTGGACATAGTCTCCGTGACGTCCCTGCAGACTGTCTTAAACCTGGACGTAGTCTCTGTGACGTCCCCTCAGACTGTCTAAAACCTGGACATAGTCTCCGTGACGTCCCTGCAGACTGTCTTAAACCTGGACGTAGTCTCCGTGACGTCCCTGCAGACTGTCTAAAACCTGGACGTAGTCTCCGTGACGTCCCCGCAGACTGTCTAAACCTGGACGTAGTCTCTGTGACGTCCCCTCAGACTGTCTAAAACCTGGACATAGTCTCCGTGACGTCCCCTCAGACTGTCTAAAACCTGGACATAGTCTCCGTGACGTCCCTGCAGACTGTCTTAAACCTGGACGTAGTCTCCGTGACGTCCCTGCAGACTGTCTAAAACCTGGACATAGTCTCCGTGACGTCCCTGCAGACTGTCTAAAACCTGGACGTAGTCTCTGTGACGTCCCCTCAGACTGTCTAAAACCTGGACTAGTCTCGTGACGTCCCGCAGACTGTCTAAAACCTGGACGTAGTCTCCGTGACGTCCCCGCAGACTGTCTAAAACCTGGACGTAGTCTCCGTGACGTCCCCGCAGACTGTCTAAAACCTGGACGTAGTCTCCGTGACGTCCCGCAGACTGTCTAAAACCTGGACGTAGTCTCTGTGACGTCCCCGCAGACTGTCTAAAACCTGGACGTAGTCTCCGTGACGTCCCGCAGACTGTCTAAAACCTGGACGTAGTCTCGTGACGTCCCCGCAGACTGTCTAAAACCTGGACGTAGTCTCGTGACGTCCCCGCAGACTGTCTAAAACCTGGACGTAGTCTCCGTGACGTCCCTGCAGACTGTCTAAAACCTGGACGTAGTTCCGTGACGTCCCTGCAGACTGTCTAAAACCTGGACGTAGTCTCTGAGACGTCCCCGCAGACTGTCTAAAACCTGGACGTAGTCTCTGTGACGTCCCCGCAGACTGTCTAAAACCTGGACGTAGTCTCCGTGACGTCCCCGCAGACTGTCTAAAACCTGGACGTAGTCTCTGTGACGTCCCCGCAGACTGTCTAAAACCTGGACGTAGTCCCCGTGACGTCCCCGCAGACTGTCTCAAACCTGGACGTAGTCTCCGTGACGTCCCCGCAGACTGTCTAAAACCTGGACGTAGTCTCCGTGACGTCCCCGCAGACTGTCTAAAACCTGGACGTAGTCTCCGTGACGTCCCCGCAGACTGTCTAAAACCTGGACGTAGTCTCTGTGACGTCCCCCGCAGACTGTCTAAAACCTGGACGTAGTCTCCGTGACGTCCCCGCAGACTGTCTAAAACCTGGACGTAGTCTCTGTGACGTCCCTGCAGACTGTCTAAAACCTGGACGTAGTCTCCGTGACGTCCCCGCAGACTGTCTAAAACCTGGACGTAGTCTCTGTGACGTCCCTGCAGACTGTCTAAAACCTGGACGTAGTCTCCGTGACGTCCCCGCAGACTGTCTAAAACCTGGACGTAGTCTCCGTGACGTCCCCGCAGACTGTCTAAAACGTGGTTCTAGTCGTCTCCATCTTAACGTTCATTTTAAGCTCATATACAATCATTATGTTGATATCTATGATTTTATTTTGGCGGGTTTCCAATCTGCTGTTAGATTGTGTTGTGATGGAGATCCTGACCCGACGTGCAAAGTGAACGGATGTTCACCGAGGAGTCGGCAGGGAGGACTGACTGGGTGGTGGCGACTTTTCCACACAATGAATCAAGCTGGTAAAAATCTACAAACGTCTCATATTTGGTACCAAATTAAACAGGAAGTTTTGTTTTCAAATATAAAAATAAATTCTGCGGTCTTGGTTAAACATCAGGGTGAAAGATGCAGGAACTCGCTTTAAATCTTACATTTTGCATGGAGAGATGAATGAGGACAGACTGGTGAAAGCAGGGGACAGTTTGGTTCAGAACAAACTGCTCAAGTTGTTGTCATTTCAAACTGACATGCTCCTCGCCGTCCCTGAACGAAGCCCAGCAGGCGTGTGACTCATGCTGCCACTTTCTTCCTCACAGGGAGCTGTTTGTGTTCACGCTGGTGAAATCAAATCAAATCTGTGTCCAGGTCCTGTGGTTTCTATCTCCTTCCTTTTCATTTTTAACAATCCCTGTTTGTCCCCCCGTGGACACATCGCTATGTTGGACTGCACCCCCGTCCTGACGGACACTTCAATAAAATGCATGTTTGTGTCACACATGGTGATTTTTGGAGTTTCTGTTTCGGTGCTGCATACTTTAAATTTAATCTTTTATATTAAAGTCTGTGCAGAAATGTTTGCACAGCTCGCTGTTTAGTTTTACACAAGTGGCGACATGATTCACGTACTGCTGCTTTTGTGCTATTCTTGGCGGTGCGAATGTTCTGTAAGAGAGCTCAACGTTACACACAATGTGTTTAAACCTCGAGACTCCGGTTGATGCATTTTACTGAGAGCTGACGTCCACCTCAATCAGCCACATGAGAAAAAATCTAACACTTTATATAAAAAGAGAGATGGAAAAAATTAGGCAGGCGATAAATAGAGGCAGAAAGGAGAGAGATAAAGAAAATTAAACAGAGAAGGCTCTGATTAAAAAAAACTGAACTTTTTCTTTATTTATATAGCACCAAATATGAACGGAGGTTATCTCATGACACTCTCTCCATAATGAGCAGTTCTATATATGATGTTATTTTACAGAGACCCAACAATTCCCACCATGAGCAAGCGCCTGGCAACAGTGGCAAGGAAAAAGTCACCACGACCCAGTCAGTCCTCCCTGCAGCCTCGAAACACTTGCTACAGTAGATAATTACTTGCTGCTAACTGAATCTGCCAATAGCAGGCAACAGAACCGGGCTCAGCAGCCAGACCGGACCAGGTTCAAGCACAGCCTCTGAGACTTAAGTAGTGAACCGCTAACTGTGGTTAGGGCTCAGGAAAGGCGCTGCTAGAGTCCACGTTGACTTTGCTGAATGCCATAGTTACGATATGATCCATGACCATGGCCAAGGTTGGCTTCCATGACCCGTCAGAGCTCTTCATCCACATTGGGCTGTTCAAGAAGGCCAGGAGCCAAACCCGGAAAGAAAACCACCTCAGTAGGCTGCTGTGTTCACTGTTAGACTACTGCTCACTGCTGGTTCTGAAGTTGTGTTCAGTTTGACCATTTTTACAGGAAACATAAACTCTACTTCCTGTTTCATGGGGACTTTGAAGACATCAAGAAAATGACCTACAGTGTCATCCATGGAATTTAGTTAACAGTTTGTAGCACTCTGATGAGTCTGTGTTGCTTGTTTTACATAACTGACCATCCATCGTTGATGGTCATCAATCATCTCATTGGGTTTGTGTCGAGGCCCTAACCCAAAACAATTCAACATAGGCTGACAGGAAGATTTTAATTAAGTCTAAAGGGGAAAAAAACCAAGAAAACCATCTTTGTGTTTGAGTCGGTCATCAATATTGTAATTACAGAGTCTGAATTCTCTGCAGAACCTTTACAGAAAGTCTTGATTAAATCAAACCAGTGATGAAAAGGGCAAAATGTATATTATGTGGTGACAAAGTAACTCTGACCTTCAGGCAGTAATCAACATGTTCTGACAGGAAAAAGAAAATCAGAAAATTAATATCCACCACTTAGAAGCACGCACCGTGAATCTGTCTCGCATACCAGCCTTGAACTCTCGACGAATAAAGCAGGTGGTAAATCTCCTCTGTCAGCTTATTCTGGTTCCGGGTGTTCAGGCTCAGCCTTAAAGATAAAGATGAAATCGTAGGTCTCGGTCCGCTTGCAAGTGAACCCTGGTGCGATTCACTTACAGTTGGAAAGCAAACAGACTATCCAGCGAACCAAAGACCAGAAAGCCAAATGATGAGCAGGGTTTTCTTCTTTCTGGTGCTTTCTTTTTTACTTCCTAGTCAGTGCTTGTTTTCTGGGCAGTACCACCCCCAAACGAGCAGCTGTTCTAACTGCATGGTGTTGTCCAGGCGGTTTGGTTCGCTTTCGGCAATCCCCGCCTAATTGAACCGAGTTCCCTAGACTTTCCTGGTGTGAAAGCAACATAAGTGGAGACCCTGGGACAGACCCAGAACCTGCTGTAAGGACAACATAGCCCATCTAGGCTGGGAACGCCTCAGGATTCTACAGGAGGAGGACGTCTAGAAAGATATGGAAAGATCTGCTAAACCTGCTGCCACCTGACCCCGGATAAGAGGAAGGAAATGGATGGATTATTGTCCCATCGCATGGGTTTGTTCTGAACTGCAATCTGCTTGGTGCTGAATGGACTCTGGTCTTGCCTGATGACAGGTTTGGGTTTGGATTTGTTGGATCCTCGTGTTAATGGTTTCCTCTCTCACTTTAGTGACGTGCAGATCAGGTGAATTAGAAAGTATAAACCTCTCCGAGGTTTGAAGAATCTATGGTTAAGGGACAGTTTGGGTCATCTCTGACCTCCTCGGGGAGGTGCTGCTCACTGCAGACCCATTATGATCTTGGCCTTGTCCAAGTCCAACTCTAGACTGATAGAGGCCAGTTTGACAACAGAAAATACAGCACAAGGGTGGTTTTCTTGTTGGAATTGGCTCCCATGAACCTCAGTGTGACTGGTGGATTGTACCAATGCAAGGATTACCAGGAGGAGGAATTACAGGTAGCTGAGTCAGCTAGCAGCTTGTAAATCACGATTCTGTTGCAGCTACAGATGGCTGATAGGACATGATTCAGTTTGCCTAAACATATCCAATGAAAGCAATGAATATTGCCCAAACAGAGGTGGAGTATGTTGTAGGATTCGAGGTTTAGGTCCAGAGAGGTGGAGCTGCCGTGGGCTGAGAAGAGAGAGATCCAGCAGTCACACAGGAAATTTAAAAACTCAGCCCTTGAAGCGTATCTTCATTTTGCAGATTGATCGCTGACTGAGAGATACGGTAACCGTCATGAACGCTCGTGTAATGCTCGTCACGCTTCTTTTTAATAATCAGCGGAGTGTGGGAGGGTTGTTCTACTTATTCATCTACTCGTTTCCACTCTATTTATAAGGAAGGGAAAGATGCATGATGGAGTGAAAGGCACAGCCAAAGGAGCCAAGGACAAGTCTTTACGGCAATGCTCGATTGGTTTTTCGTACGATAAAGCCAATCGACGTGGCATTGCGTCCTTTCTCCCTCTCTCTCTCTTTCTCTGGCCTTCTGGGCCTTTTAGGCAGATAGCTCATCAATAAACATTTTAGTTATGAATATGGAGCTGCAGTTATAGCTGTGTGTGTGTGTGTGTGTGTGTGTGTGTGTGTGTGTGTGTGTGTGTGTGTGTTTTCATTAACATGTATTCAGATCATTTGCTATTTACCTGCAGCTGTGACTTAATCCCCTGTAAATTAACTGTGCAGACGAGGGCTGGAGACAATATTAAAGTCTTAAAGAGGATTACTTTATATTCCTCCTTTATATGTTGTGATATGGTTATTGTTAGAAGAGGATAACGGGGAGCAAAGGCCACATGGCTGTTGGCCCGCTGGCAGGACCAGGCCAGAGGCTGTTTTAGTCCGAGAAAGACCTGCCATCTGCTGGATGAAGCAGATTGCAGACACACACACACACACACACACACATGTCAGCCTTACTGGCATGAACACATTTCCCTTGTTGGTCTCTGAAAGATTTGTCGAAGATTTCCGGCAGGCTTATGCCTTCAGGATAAACCTGATGTGAAGATCGAGGCTATTACCTCCCCGCGAGCTCTCCGTGTGCGAGCTGATAGCGTGATACAAGTTGGTGGAACATGGCGCAGCGTTGGATGGGAAGCATCGTTAATCATCCCGCTGCCCCCCCCCCTGCATAACCAGGAGGACGTTGGCTCTCGTTTATCACGCTGTCATGGCAACCGACAGTGGAAACTTCTCTGATCTGATACATGAAACTTTGCAGGAACGAAACACGAGGTCCAACATGAAAGGTGCATCAAAAAAAAGAGAAAAGAATCACTTCCAGATCCATTTGCATGCTAATTATGTTTTTATCTCTCAGCTGTTGGTGGAACTGAGCACAGATTAGCACCTCGCAGCTGCTTTTAGCAACGTACCAAGCACCCTTACAATCCCCCAAACAAAACGATAATCACACGAAGGAGTGTTAAAGCGCTGTTTGTGTATTTGTCTCTTTTTTTGCTTCATTTTCAGACTAAATGGTTTTACAATGAAAGCATCAAAGCAACTGAGCCGCTTCAGCATGTGTAATTATTTTGTCACAAATCTTAACGCCGCTCTCAGACTGAAAATTTATCAGCTGCAAGATCGAGGGATTACCATCGCGGACCAGATCAGCTGCCGGCAGACCTTATTTAGATTAAGACTGTGACTCGGGGAAACTTTGAAGTAGCATCAGAGGAGGCGGGGATTGTTGTAACGAGAGAGGATGAGGTTGTTGACGAGTATCTCGTTTGATCTCTGTTGTGTGGGATTGCATAAGATGGAGATTGTGTGTGTGTGTGTGTGTGTGTGTGTGTGTGTGTGTGTGTGTGTGTGCGTGTGTGTGTGTGTGTGTGTGCTGTTTGTGGATGAGATTAGCTTTCTTATACTCCCACGGATTTGGCACGGCGTCCTGACTGAAGGACGATGAAGTTGAGATGTTTCCAGGACTGAAAGGTTTTTTACAAAGCTCGGTGCAACAAACCCAAATCTGGTTGAATAATTCATTAAAGGTGCAGCTCTGTGACAGTCAAGAGAAGAGGTGTGACGCTGCCATCTGCTTCAATGTGACAAGCACACTAACGGAGAGTTCCCTCTTCTTTTGTGCCGTTTCGTCCTTGGATTCGTCCTCTCTTTCTATTTTTTTCCGGAGCCACTCTCTCAGCCCCCCCCTTCCTTCCTTTCTTTCCGTCCTCCCGGCTTCATATTCATTCGTGTGAAGTTATTCTCCCTCGAGCTGAGAAGACACTTTAAATCCTAACAGACATTAAACCTGAAGGATCATTTCACCCCACACTGACCGACCGGGTCGCTCCAGCAATCCACGTCCGGCAACGTTGCAAACAGACAGACAGCTCGTGGGGCTGCAGGCAGTGTTGTCTGAATATGTGCAAAGACCCAAAGTCGAAACTAAGGTCACGGATGAGAACGGAGCCTCCTGGCCATCAGTTTTTTTAGGCTTGTTTAATTCATATCCAAGCTTTGTTAGAAACTCAAAGACGCCTCTGTGACTCAGCACTTCTTCTCTTTTTTAACACAAAGTAAACCATGATGTAGTTTAATCCAAAACGGATTAAGTAGCACTGCTATCTGGCTGTCCCAGTTCCACACTCAGAAAACAGTGAAGTTATTTATATCCCTGCAGCCAGGACGCTCGCACAAACCAGAAAACATTATAACAGAACCGCGTCTGGGTCTCCTCGTTGACTAGAAACGTACAAGGTGATGACATTTGAAAATACAAAGCAACGTTAAAATCTCATGTTGAAGTTTCCCCAGAGGATGAATCCTGACGCGATGATGAACGGCAGCTGTGCCTGTGGATGCAAAGATTTATACATCATCTCAAAAAGAAGAAAGCAAAGTGTAAGGAATGGATCGCTTATGTACAGCTGACATTTGTATCTGTTCAGCTCCAGCAGCTTCATCAGCTACCATCACAACGCCGGTGGTCCCGCCCCTTCAGCTACGTCGCCAAACAGGCGAGAAGTTAAACTGATGGACTCAGCATGGAAAGTTTAAGTCTGGAAGGACGAGAATTCAGATACAGCACGTCTCTTTAAGATCTTTAACTGGTTATGATGGCACACGTCAATCAGCTTGAAACCTTCGATCACAGGTCACTAATAGGCGGGTCGTGGTCCGGGTCCAGACCCGTCCTCTGTCCTGTCCCAACCCGGAGACGGAACAGACACATCATTGAGTTTTATTCAGATTTGGTGGCGATTACTCAGCTAAAGGGACATCCTACCTGTCTCTGATTGGCCGGTACTTGTTGCCTTCGTGATTTTGAGTTGGTCGTGTTTAGGAGTGAGGAGGACTGAGATTGGTCAAAGGTGAGGAGGGCAAGAATGTCAGCCAATCACAGGCAGGGTAGGGTGGTGAGTGGCAGTGACAGTGACGGAGAGAAAAATACAAATAATTCTAATGTATAACAACTAAATTGCATCTTAAACATGATGCTGCAGAACTCTATCCGGACCTCCTGAAATCCGAATTGATCTGAAGCTGTTTGAGTCTGCGGGCAGGAGATTTAAGGCCTTTGTCTGTCATATATCAATAATCCATTGTTATCGTACACTGAGCGCTGTGAGAGCTCCAGGTGTAGATATTACTCAAACAGAACGTTGCTCTTTCTTTGAATAACTCAGAGAAAGTGGAGCGTTATATCTCATTTAGAACCAGAATGAAATGAAAGACTGAACCGAAGATTCAGCTGAAGGACTTGGCCAAGATTCATTACCGTGGGTGGCACTGAGTCTGCGTTCTGTTCCACTCGGTAGTGCAGACTTTTGATGATCCCGCTGCATTAGCCTTGAGTGAAGCTTTGTGAAAACAGATGATTTAATTATCCATGCAGTGTAGATTGTGAATTTTTAATGACTCTGAGATAATGAACGTTTCCTTCATGTTCTGGGTGTTATGTTTGTTTGCTGATATTTCTTAAGGATTTCTGGGAATGGTGATAAAATATTTTGTTATTAATCTGAGAGAGAAGACTTTTTTTTTTTCATTGTGATGAAGTCTCTGCAGTCTAATTGCTCTGATGCTTTATGAAAATTTGAGATTCACAAATATCATTAATGCAGTAAGATCAAGGCAATGAGACTAAAAAAAAAAGTCTTGACACTGGAGGCAACAAATCACAACAAATATCCTAGAGTAATCCCACTGTGGTAAATAGGTTCCGCTGTACTCAAGTATTTACTCTGATTACATTACTTCTGATCAACCAGGTCCCCAGCAGCAGCTGATATCAGTGACTAGTCCAGCAGCAGTCAGCCCAGCTCGGCGTCTGTCTTTCAGCCTTTTATTTCACCAAGCTCTCACCAACCACTAAAAGTCAGTCCCACATTTACTCTTGTCCGGCGGCTTCTTGCTCGCTCACTCTCTCCTTTTCTCTTCTTAGCTTCCTCCGTCAGCGTCCTCTTCACTCTCTTCTCCTCTGCCATCATGTCCATAGAAGCTGCTGAGCCTGGTTACCTCCTCTTCTTCTTCCTGGTCGTCCATAACGCCTGTTGGTACAAACACTCAGTTCGTCAGCTTGGCGGTGAGCTCAGAGCGACGGGTACCCGTCGCTCTGAGCTCACCGCCAAGCTGACGAACTGAGCTAACAGCAGCTACAGCTGTCAGCAGTTTACTTCACTGTCCATCATAAACTCTGTAAATCACAGAGAGTTGAGGCGGAGTAGCCGGAGGACATCAGAGGGAAAACCAGAAAACATTTCCTCCATAAAATATGATCCAGTTTCACCAGAATCAGTGAAATAGTTGCTGCTGTGTGACTTAGTGCCGTAAAGCGTTACGTACTTACGACGTTACATGTTACATGTAACATGTGGAGATGCATTTAGCATTAAATATCTGATGCCTTCACTGTCACTGAGCCAGAAGAGTAAAAAAAAAAGTGTTGCGAAACATGGAAGCTGATTTTTTTTGAAACACCTGTTGCTCAGGTAAACATTTTAATAAGGCGTGAATGTGTTTGCATGATTGCGCAACAAGACACAGAGCAGCAGACAGCGAGTATTTTTCACGAGTGTTATTCCGAGCTGGGTTGGATGGTGACAGTGAGTCACTGTGAATGTGCAGTAACACCTGTGAGTGTGTCATTCTGTGGCAGCTCCATCCCTCGGGTCCCGTAACGCTGCCAGAGGAGAGGCTGGCAGAGTGGATGGACGTCTGTCAGCTGATCGTATCATTCACATGTGTGTGTATGCTAACGAGGGTTCTGATGAATGTCGTAATCAGTGGACGGTTACTGGCTGCATCTAAATCAACAGTTCACTCAAAGTCGCTTTAGCTCCGGGAGTGAAAGCGCCATATTAAGAAATGTATTTTGCTTTGAATTATTATTTTATATTTGAATATTGTTTGACATACAGAAATGTGTAAATTCATGAAAAAATAAATATTAGTTCATTATTGTGTAGTGCATACGTTTAACCACAAGGGGAATGCGCTTCAGATACACTTAAATATAAGTCATGTGAGACATGCAGTTTAACATTAGACGGTCGGGTGGAGGTGATACAGTTTTCTGACCGACCTCAACTGCAGTAAAAATATAGAGCTTTAGAAATTGTTTTATGTTTTATTGTTTTACTTTTTGTGTTTGTGATGTACTTCATCAGTAAACATTTTTACATGAAGATTTTTGAGTTTGAGGATTTTGTCGAGTCACACTGGTTGCTATACACCCGCTCCGTTGGTGGCATGCAGAGGAAGAAGGAGCTGCCACTACAGGGTCTAGATGTTCTGTTGCTGTGTTCACTGTTAGACTGGACACTGTCGCTGTGTTCACTGTTAGACTGGACACTGCCGGTCTAGATGTTCTGTCACTGTGTTCACTGTTAGACTGGACACTGCCGGTTCAGAGGTTCTGTCGCCGTGTTCACTGTTAGACTGGACACTGCCGGTTCAGAAGGTACTAGATGCTAGCTCACAGCAGTGCTGGTGTAATGATCACTTGCTATTGGCTACTGTAAATAGCAATTAATATCCATGACAGGTCCCTCCCTGTCTGACCATCTTTACAGGAAACCCTACTTCTGTTTTATAGAGACTGCAAGAAAGATGAAAAAGTGTTTGAGGGTACGAAGTTCAACGTTACCGTAAGGTTGACAGGTAGTAAAATATATAGATGGCATTGTGCAGGTTGTCTCCGTAGAAAGGTGTGGTTTGAGTCTCTCCTGCTTTCAGCCTTTGAGCTCTCCTGTCTGCCGTGGATGTTCAGAGGTTTTGAAGTAAGTGGTCTCTCGAGGCTGGTTTCAAATTTTGGATTGAAAATGCAACAGTGTGATGATTTCAGCAGACACTCGTGCAGTCTCTGAAGTCTGAATATAATATCCACAAATGTTGAGTCTGTCCCCGGCAACCTGAAGCGCATAATGTGCCATTAAACCAACAATAGATTATGTTAATGAGCGTTTCTGGGTGGTGGAGCTCAGCAGAGCGAGGTGTGCTTGGTTACTACAGGTCTTCTTCACTTCTCGGTTCTCCGTTGAGATCGCTTCTCCTCCCTTCATCTGTCTTTCATTGTTGTTTTCTGTCCTTCGCAGGGAAACACTGATGCTGAGCTGATCCTGCGGGATGCTGATGGTGAAGGAAAAAAAGGACAACATGTATATTTGAATCACTCCTCCACCCCTCATCTGCATCTTACGCACGAAACTCGACAAAAACAACCTGAACGCTGCATAGCAGCGCCGTGTTTCCTGCCCTGCCTCCTCATCCTGATTTTGGTGGAAGCAGAAGTTCAGTAGCAGCCTCGGGGGTGGTGGTGGCGTCTTTGGTCCTGTTGAACCCTGACCCCTCACATCACATCTTCCCTCTCCTCCCCCCACCATGTCCAACGACAGCAGCCTCCTCGGTGTCTGGGAGGCCTCCAATTGGGCAGATACCACTCAGTGCCCACCCTCAGTAGGCGGGGCGACTTTCCTGATCGTAGCGTACAGCGCTGTCATAGCGATCGGGTTGCTTGGCAACACAGGCCTAGTGTTCATCATCGCCCGGCAACAGGAGTTGCGCAACGTCACCAACATCCTGATTGCCAACCTGTCGTGCTCGGACATCCTCATGTGCGTGGTGTGTCTTCCTGTTACCGTCATTTACACCCTGATGGACCGCTGGGTGCTGGGAGAGGCCCTGTGTAAGGTCAGTGCCCAGACACACGAATCTGATGCTGACGTGAAAAACATCTAAACCTGTTTGTTTTTTTATCCGTCCTTCAGGTGACTCCCTTCGTTCAGTGCATGTCAGTGACGGTTTCCGTCTTCTCCTTGGTGCTGATCGCTCTGGAGCGCCACCAGCTGATCCTCCATCCCACCGGCTGGTCCCCCGCTGCCAGCCACTCCTACCTGGCTGTCGGGCTAACGTGGCTGGTGGCTTGCTTCATCTCTCTGCCCTTCCTCTCCTTCAACATCCTCACCAACGATCCCTTCCAGAACATCAGCCTGCCCGCCAACCCCTTCAGGTGAGCTTGAATATGTGTGATACAGGTGTATGCAAGTAAATGTCACAATATCAGGGTCAGCAAATTAACTCGCCGAGATGAGGGGATTCACTTTTTCATATGAACTTTGGTGAACTTTGTATTGTTGACCAACAAACCATCTAGACAGCTTCGACCTATAGCTCTCTTCTTTATTCCCTCTTTTGTAAAACTCGATTGCGAGGGTACCCGTCGCTCTGAGCTCACCGCCAAGCTGACGAACTGAGTGTTTGTACCACAAGTGTTATGGACTACCAGGAGGAAGAAGAGGAGGTAACCAGGCTCAGCAGCTTCTACGGACATGATGGCAGAGGAGCAGAGAGTGAAGAGGACGCTGACGGAGGAAGCTAAGAAGAGAAAAGGAGAGAGTGAGCGAGCTGAGGCCGTCATCTCTGAGCTGTTTTTTTTTTGTGGTAGTCCACATTGTCCAGGAATCCTTGGTGCTCTTTTGGGAAACCTCTGGAAGATCCAGAGGAGCATTCATAGCATAGCGACTGTATCTGGACCAGACTCCGGTAACTCTGAGAAACATATTTTGGTTTAATTCTTTTTCTTCTTTTCACCGCCGACTTGAACTGAACTGATCGTGCAACTGACGTGGATATTTTACCGTTGGGATTTAAGTGGAAGTGAAAACCAACATTAGTCCTCGGGATGTCATCTAATTTTTTGTGTAATGTCGTGATGTTTGAACAAAGTGGCACAGGGAAATTTTTAGTGCTCATTTTAGCATGAAATTGCCTTTCCATCTGCATAGACCTTTTCTTTTATTGGCAATTTTTGTACTTTCAACTGAGAAACGTGCACACATTCGATTTGGTTCTGAATGTACCCGTGGAAAGCGTGCCTGAACCCAACATGCCTTTATTAATCTTCACAAAGGAGAGACCTGATCTGACGGACACGGTCGAAGATGATCTGAGTGAACCTGCAAAATAATTCAACCAAAAACAAAACAGACTTCTGCTCTTCCACATGGTTCTGTGCTGCAAATGGTTTGGTTTATTGCATTTGATTTTTATGTCCAGTTTCTGGAAAATAAGACCCGCAGAGGAAGTATTTTTTTACAGAAACTGTGCCAGTTATGGTTGTTCAGTTCTGCTAAATGATGTTTCTGTTCTTGTTTTATAACCTGGGAGAGGTTCGCTCTGAGACGCAGAATGTCTCATTATAAACACACATTGCTAAATAACAAACACAACAACATTAACAAAAATAACAACATCCCTCTCATTAGCAGGCTCATAGAAACAAAGACAACAACCGCATCATTAGTTTGAGAAATGCAGTATGAGTAAGTAGCATGTATGCATGTATATATATGTTTTAACAGTACAAGTCATTTCCCTCGAGAGTAAAGCATATGAGCAGAAGTGTGTCTGTGTATTATCCTCCTGCTTTGAAACTTAATCCCTCTGCTCCGTCGATCAGGACCCGGCCAAGGAACAATGAATTCATTGTTTAACTTCGTCACTCCTCCGTCAATGTTTCAGTGTTCAATAATCATCACAGTGTTTTCACACTTCACTGCACCTGATTGGAAATGACGCGTCATTGTGTGACTCTGCCGAACATGACAGACTTCAGGTGATCCTTTTCAGGCGGGAAATACAGAAACATGCCTCCATTCAGACATTTTAAGGTCATCAACGGTGAACCGGCTGCTCCACCTCAACTGTCTGCCGCCGGACAAGAGTAAATGTGGGACTGACTTTTTTTCCACGCTCGTTCTGCAGAAGTATATTAGTATGAAAGTAAGCAATCATATTTTATGGAGGAAATGTTTTCTGGTTTTCCCTCTGATGTCCTCCGGCTGCTCCGCCTCAACTCTCTGTGATTTACAGAGTTTATGATGGACAGTGAAGTAAACTGCTGACAGCTGTAGCTGCTGTTAGCTCAGTCCGTCAGCTTGGTGGTGAGCTCAGAGCGACGGGTACCCGTCGCTCTGAGCTCATCGCCAAGCTGACGAACTGTTTGTACCAACAGGCGTTATGGACGACCAGGAAGAAGAAGAGGAGGTAACCAGGCTCAGCAGCTTCTATGGACATGATGGCAGAGGAGAAGAGAGTGAAGAGGACGCTGACGGAGGAAGCTAAGAAGAGAAAAGGAGAGAGTGAGCGAGCAAGAAGCCGCCGGACAAGAGTAAATGTGGGACTGACTTTTAGTGGTTGGTGAGAGCTTGGTGAAATAAAAGGCTGAAAGACAGACGCCGAGCTGGGCTGACTGCTGCTGGACTAGGCAGTGAGATCAGCTGTTTTGAATTGTTCTTTCACACAGCATGATGTTCATTCAGTAAATGATGCTACCTTGTGTTGACCGAACTCAAACTGTCAAACTACATTAACCGTGTCTGTCTCATCTCAGGGACCATTTGATCTGTATGGAGCGCTGGCCGTCAGATAAGCATCGTCTTGCCTACACCACCTCCCTGCTGCTCTTCCAGTACTGCCTGCCGCTCCTGCTGGTCCTCCTCTGCTACCTCAGGATCTTCCTACGCCTCAGACGACGCAGGTACTTTGATTTTCTTTGCATCACATTATCATTTGTGTTGTTTTTGTGCTGCTCTATTTATATATTGTCAGCCTGCCTGAGGTTTGGTGTGATATTTCACAGTGAATTGTCTGACAATAGGCATCATGCTGTGTTGATGCAGGGACATGCTGGAGCGCAGCAGGAGGACTCGGGGAGCCCAGAGGATTAACGTTATGCTTTTAGCCATTGTTGTAGCTTTCGCTCTGTGCTGGCTGCCGCTCAATGTCTTCAACACATTGTTTGACTGGCACCACCAGGCCCTGCCCGACTGCCAGCACAACGCCATCTTCTCCGCCTGCCACCTGACGGCGATGGCCTCTACCTGCATTAACCCTGTGGTGTACGGCTTCCTCAACAGCAACTTCCAGAGGGAGCTGAAGGCGACGCTGCAGCGCTGCCAGTGCGGCAACCGGTCGGCGGAGAGCTACGAGAGCTTCCCTCTCTCCACCGTGGGTAGCGAGGGCATGACGAAAGCCACCTCCCTCAACAGGATGGGATCGGTGTGCATCCCCTCACCCAGACCTGAGATCAGCTCAGCAATACCAGCCAAAACAATACCAGCTCACACCTAACTATGAGCGCTGGCGTAACTGTTGTCCGACAAGAGGCTGGCGAGGAAACGGCTTGTGGAGAGTCTGACAGCCGGAGCTGAGCGAGTCAAGCAGCACTTCAACTTCACTTGACTTCTGTAACTTTCCTGCCAGAGTGAAACAGCTCGGCTTCAGTTGAGATGAGACGTTCAGGGGCACAGAGAGGATGTGGCTATGGATGGTTGATGTGGCTTCAAGTCCGGAACATGAGAACAAAATCTTGTAAATGTTGAAGGACACGGAGAGAAAAATGAACAAAAGCTTCATCATCATTTTTCAAACAATGGCTCTGTGATTTGTCACCTGAAGCTACTGAAGGCAGCTAATTAACGTAATAAATCTGCGTTATTATTAGTCTTAAAACATGTAAAAAAAGAAGAAGTCATAAATATGCACATGATAGTGACATACGTGATGCTCAAATATAGTAAATATATAAAGCTTTCCATGTAAAACAAAATGTTTTTTTAAAGTCATAATCATCATCAGTTGATGATCTGGAAACTGATATTATAATAGAGTGTAATGAGAAAAAAAAGGAAACATCCTGTATTCTACAGGAAATGATTCTTTCGTTCTATATTAGATGCGTAAAGATACTTTACAAGAGAAAATCATGAATGTTTGCACAGATCTGGGGGCCGCGTTGGAGGTGTGGCTCCGTTCAGTCATACGTAAGCCGCTCAGTGACACGTGAAGCCAGAAGGGTTCCATTTCCAGACATGAAATCACGTGAAAGTCCGCATTGAGTGGCCCAAGACGTCATCGCCGTCATTCTGCAGTTTGGTCACTATATTGGCTCAGAGAAGAAGGAGACGAGGACTAACCGATGTGTTTGGCTAACGGAACGCGTCTCGGGTGACAAGTTCAGTTGCAGATGTTTGCCGCAGCATCACCACCAACATTTACCTGCCACCGATGGTCCCTCCCCTTCAGCTATGGAGACAAGATGACGACCACTGAAGGCGTGCAGCGTTCCACACTTATGAGTGAACTATCCAGTTAGGACGTACAGTGTGAATGTATGTAAGAAACTTTCAGGTGGGAAGTTACTAACAAGCTAGTTAACTAGTTCGTTAAACACTAACCTGTCTTTGGACCATTGCTGGCCCGGGTTGGGTTCTGCCGGGACTGACGACGACGACGAAGAAAACCGAAAGAATGTTTTAAGCTGTTCATGAATGGAAACAAGCGGCTGACGTACATGTGTTTATATGTAACTTTGCAAAGTGTAAATGATGTCGTTATGATAGTGAACACTGTTGATAAGCATGCCTTAGTGAGCATTTTCAGTGTGGTGGAGAGTATCAGTGCTTGACTTTAATGGAAGTAAATTAGGCTGCTTAACATTAGTGTATATAACATCATTACAAACCACTGAACAAGTCATAGATGTGATATAATGAGCATTTAGAGATGAAGTTATTATCAACGCCAACTCAGCCTTACTTTTCTGAATGAGATGAAACTTTGTAGGAATGTTCCAAATACTGAAGATTCAGCACGTTTTGTAGCAGTCATCAGACCGAACACAATGAATATGAACTCGAAGGTTAAGATACGATCGCTGGTTGTTCTGTTCAGATCTCCTCTTGGCTCATTGATGCTTTCAAACAGTTTTCAGAAGGTATATCTTGAAGTTTCGGTGCATCTTCTGGTCATCTGATTTTCATTATAAAACACACAAGATTGAAACAGAAAAACAAAGATTTTTTCTTTTTCAGGGGATGAGCAAAATCTTATTGCTAATTACTAGAAACAAAAGAAGAGAGGCCGGATGTGTTCATTTACAAACAGGATTATCAGCCTCGCTTCAGCTCGAGATAAAACTTCTTTAAAGCCTACTCAGAACAAGTCCGGTCCTCTGCAGAAATTTCTATACAAATTTCAATTTAAACTTTAAATTTGACCTTTTTAAATTTGAAGTTTTCAACTTTTGACTGACGTTTCAAAATATCCAAATGTCATTTCAACACCCAATTTTCACTTTTTTTTAAAACATTTTTTAGTTTTGGTTAAATTTATCCTCCATGAGCTGGGTGGAAAATCTGATACCAAAATCAGAGAATGTGGCTTAAACTGATGTAACAGTGAGTATTGAGCGTTTTCTATTTTGCTAAATGTCAAGTTTGTCGGTTCATTGTGGCATCATGTCATTAAAAGTCTGAAAAATGTAGATGTGCGTGGCTTCGTCCAGTAATGTGCTCCACGAAGTTTTGAAAAACAAAACAAATCATGTTGGTCTTTATTGTAAACCCACTGACTTTTGTTAGGATCATGTAGGACTGATCTGATTGGTCAGCGGCCAGATCTGATACTTTGAAGTGAGAGCTGCTCCAGCTTAACATGCAGCACAAACTAAACCTGTTCATATACAGTACAGAACGATACATGAACATGGGCAACACTCATCAACTACCTGATCCACAACAGCAGCATTAACCAAATATACTTTGTATCAAATGAACTGCGGTTCACTAACAAAACAAACCCTGGGCTGCTGATTTGACCACCCACCAGCACAGATCACGGAGCTGATGAAGAAACCTGGAGCATCGAAATTCGTCTGAACAGTCTGAACAGGCAGGTGTGATACACACAGTTTTAGACTGAGAGTGACTCACACTTCCTGACTTCCTGAGGACATCATTATCTCTTTTACCTCTGGAGAATAAACCACTTCAGAGAAAAGGGACACTCCTTATAACCGCAGAAGTTTTCTTCAGTGTTTCCTGAGGATGTGATTACCTGTGATCTCCATCTATAATAAATATCCATAAATCTGCTTTAAAATCAGAGACACAGCTAACAGCTAATTTGACTAACTTTTGTTTGTTGTAGCACACAGCTAACAGACTGAATACCAACTAACATAACCCAATAATAATAACCCAATTTGTGCTGTGTTGAAACCTTTAATAGACTAAAATAATGAGCTGCTGTGAGGAGGCACATATCTCTGTGATACCTCTGTGTGTGAGCATCGTGTCCTCGGGTTGGTGGCTTCGTCCTCAGCTGATGTTTGTAACATATGGACAAGAGGATTCCTCCAGCTGTGTGCGATGATGGCAGAGGCCTCCTGAGGGTGACCACAGCAGATGGACACCAGGCCTCGACATAAGGCTGCATCTGCTGGGGTGTTCCGGGGTAATGATGGGGCGAGAAAAGCCTGTTTCCAGTTAAGTGATTTGTAATTGAAGCGTTTCGAAGAAGTGAATCATCACAGGCTCTATAAAAGACATATGTTCTCAAGGTCCACTTATGACCTCATCCCAGTAGCTTTCATCTATGAAGCCGGTTCAGTTCATCATGTGAAAAAGGGTGGGTGGAGCTGAATAAGCCTGGTTACTGAAACCATCCACCTGTAACTGACGCCCACCTGTCAATCAAAGCGTCCACGCTCTTAACCCTGCATAACTTTAAGCCTTAATATAATGTGAACAGGTGAGTTGTATATAAATTCACCCTCAGTACAGTTGTCATGAACGGGGAAATTAGCTACAGAGACCAAAACTGTTTTTTGTACCAGGCTGTAAACATGTTTATTTCTGCTGTGAAGTTGGACATTTGGACATGGGGACTTATGGAGACTGACTCACTTCTGGAGCCAGCCTCAGGTGGGTGTTGTCAGTTATCTGGTTTCAGTAACCAGGTTTCATTCAGCTCACCTCAGCTCCACTTGATGAGATGGAGACGACCAGGTCTCTTCAGTTTTAGACAGTCTGCGGGGACGTCACAGAGACTACGTCCAGGTTTAAGACAGTCTGCGGGGACATCACAGAGACTACGTCCAGGTTTTAGACAGTCTGCGGGGACGTCACGGAGACTACGTCCAGGTTTTAGACAGTCTGCGGGGACGTCACGGAGACTACGTCCAGGTTTTAGACAGTCTGCGGGGACGTCACGGAGACTACGTCCAGGTTTTAGACAGTCTGCGGGGACGTCACGGAGACTACGTCCAGGTTTAGACAGTCTGCGGGGACGTCACAGAGACTACGTCCAGGTTTTAGACAGTCCTGCGGGGACGTCACGGAGACTACGTCCAGTTTTAGACAGTCTGCGGGGACGTCACGGAGACTACGTCCAGGTTTAGACAGGTCTGCGGGGACGTCACGGAGACTACGTCCAGGTTTTAGACAGTCTGCGGGGACGTCACGGAGACTACGTCCAGGTTTTAGACAGTCTGCGGGGACGTCACAGAGACTACGTCCAGGTTTTAGACAGTCTGCAGGACGTCACAGAGACTACGTCCAGGTTTTAGACAGTCTGCGGGGACGTCACGGAGACTACCTCCAGGTTTTAGACAGTCTGCGGGGACGTCACAGAGACTACCTCAAGGTTTTAGACAGTCTGCAGTTGTGAAAAACGCTGCACAAGTAACCACAGTTCTGTTCCTCGTCTCTCTGAGATAAAAGAAAACATGCAGCTCCACATCAAACAGCACCAACAGATCCAGCTGCACATGACCAGAAGGACAAAATACATTCGAATCAAGGCCTCAGTCTGATTTACCACAGGGGTGAAAGTGGAGTGAAGGGTGGTGGGGGCTGTCCAGCAGTGACCCAGTTCATCTTCCCTGCCCCTCATCCCTCTAAACCTCAATTATAGAAGCTTACTGTGTCCTGCAGCAGACAGGCCAGCAACCAGCCTCCATCTTCACAGGAAATCCCAGAGAATACGATTGTTTCTGCACATGAATGAGCGACACTCGGAGTGATGATGTGTCTAATTTTAAGCTGCAGTTTGTGTGTAAAGACGCTCCAGAAATCCCAGTAATTTAACATGACAAGTACACGGAGATAAGATAAAATTTTTCCCACCAGCTGTTCAAGTCCCTGACAACAGTGCTGCTGGAGGAGGAGGAGGAGGAGGTGGAGGAGGTGGAGGAGGGTGGAGGAGGGTGGGGAGGAAGCAGATCACACAATGCAGCAGCACAGCGTGTCTGGTGGTGGTGGGTGATCAGGGAATCACAGCAGAGGGATTTGCTGGGCTTTGGTACGGGTGACTCACTTTGCATACATTAGCATGACTTTGATTTATAAAAAGAATCAACGTGTAACGAGCCCGAGCTTTGATTTGATCTGAGAACAGAAGAAATCAGACAAAAAACAAACAACTCCACTGGAGTTAAAAAGTGCCGCCGCCTGAGAGGAGAAGGTGCTGAGAGATAAAACGGGAAGAACTGCCGCCACCGCCGCCTCCCCTCCCCACAGTTTCCTTGGTTACCTGTGATGGCACACACACACACACACACACACACACACACACACACACACATTGAGTGAAAAAGCATTTCACAAGGCTGGCATGAAATGTGGTGGACTAATGTTTGTAAAAGAACACCTGCCATCCCAGTTTGATTAACTGCTGTGAACATTTTAACATGGGGTCTTATGGAGACTGACTCACTTCTGGAGCCAGAAGTCAAGTGGACGAGAAGAGGAGGTTGCCACTTTAGGGTTTTAGACAGTCTGTGGGGACGTCACAGAGACTACATCCAGGTTTTAGACAGTCTGTGGGGACGTCACAGAGACTACATCCAGGTTTTAGACAGTCTGTGGGGACGTCACAGAGACTACATCCAGGTTTTAGACAGTCTGCGGGGACGTCACGGAGACTACGTCCAGTTTTAGACAGTCTGCGGGGACGTCACAGAGACTACGTCCAGTTTTAGACAGTCTGCGGGGACGTCACAGAGACTACGTCCAGGTTTTAGACAGTCTGCGGGGACGTCACAGAGACTACGTCCAGGTTTTAAACAGTCTGCGGGGACGTCACGGAGACTACGTCCAGTTTTAGACAGTCTGCGGGGACGTCACAGAGACTATGTCCAGGTTTTAGACAGTCTGCGGGGACGTCACAGAGACTACGTCCAGTTTTAGACAGTCTGCGGGGACGTCACGGAGACTACGTCCAGTTTTAGACAGTCTGCGGGGACGTCACAGGAGACTACGTCCAGGTTTAGAGGTGTGGTGGACTAAATGCAGTAGTAATAGATTACTCTGATAAGATGCAGCCATGCTGTGGAGTCTGCAGTATTTACACTTTAGCATCCATTAGAACCAAGTGTGTTACAAACAAACACTCCATTATGTTCACTCGTATTAATCATCTTATGGATTGTTAGCACTTATACACTTCACACACTACAATGCAAACACACACACACACACACATACACCAGTATAAATACAATGAGTGCTCTTAATGAGTCAGCACTTAACAGAGTGCACTTTAACGGTGTTAAGAGCTGTTTGCTGAGTCTTTCCTGCCCTCACACTGACCCGTCATAAATAAATGTAGATCTTAAACTGCCCCTGAATATGTCTGAGAATATTAAACCTGATCCAGAATGTGAAAGAAAACCTGAAGCAGCATGATTATCTGTTAATTATCAAGAGCACCAGTATAATGTTATTGGTGGGATGCCTTCACTGCTATGTATCGCAGTATATTGTATGTTATTTCTGTCCAGAGTTGCAGTGAAGCTCTTTAATATGTTGAAATGAAGCTCTCTTGATTTACTCCCAGAATGCTCTTGTCCTCGACTCCTTCACCGACTCTTAGATTAAAAGTCCCGCTGAGACTCTCGGCTCAGCAGAATGAAAACCTTGGTTCGCATCTGTCTCATTTATTTGAGAGGATGTCGCACACACACCTCGTTTTCCCACAATGCTGCTGGATTCCAAGGGTACAGTTGATATGTGTCACGTCTCCGGGATCAGGTCGGCAGACTGAATAATGACAGAAAGGAAGTGATGACATGACACGATCACCTGCTGACTTCCTTCGCTCAGATCTTCACCTCGCTCGTCTTCCTCTGGAGTTTGTTGCCTCCAGTCGTTTCTCAGCGATGCTGATATTCTGTCTGATAACTAATCCATAATTCATGTGGCTGATTTCCATAAAATAACTGCGGGAACTTAATATTTAATCAGGAAACCAAAAGCCATAAATAACCTACAGTTACACTGACATCCTGTTCTTACTGAAAGCAGATGATACCTGTCTGAACAACAAAAAAACAGTAGGTGGCGCTAATGCTTAGTCAGGTGGCGCTTTACTAATGCAGAAGAAGAGGGCACGTCATTTATAGGAGTCCGCGATTTATTTATTTATTTATTTTTGATGCCACTTTTTACACTGTAAAAAAATGTTTAACAAAACGGTCAAATGACTGTAATTTTAAAGTTAAATATCATAATTCAAATAAATATAAAAAACTATAAATTTCCACATTTATAGGTTTTACAGAGAAACACCATTATTTTACAGATTGTCCCTCGATTATTACGATTACTACATACTAGATACTTTTACAATTTAACAGAGAAATGCCGTTACACAAACATCATACACACACATTCACAGCCATTGAAGTTCAATATTATACAGAGACGCTGCAATCCAATGCTTCTTCCATTGACACACATTAACAACAGATAATTGCCGTCATTTTACGAGACTGTGTATGTAATTTAAGAAAGTAGAAAAAGCCCTGTATAGATAATATAATCATTGTATTGGCATAATACCTAACAGTTATTTTCCATTTCCCAGTGTACACTAGAGAAGTTCTTCGGTTCATTTGTTGAATAAATGTTAGAGCTCAGAGCTTTGTGCACCAAACTAACAGCAGTGTTAGTGTGTTAGCAGAGCGTGGAGATGGAGATGTAGAAAGCAGCACCTCAAGGCTCAGAGGATTAATGGAGTCGGTCCTTCTTACTGTCACACTGATCCTGGATTAGTTCTGTGGAGTGTCAAACAAAAAAAAGGCTGTTAGGAGCTCACACGAGGAGCTTATTCTGTAGTTTTGTTCCATTTTTTTTTTTTTTTTTGGACTCCTGTTTGCTTCATGTGTGAAGACAAATTCAGTTTAAAAAAGTCTGAATCCTGAAATCATGAAGCAGAAATGATGCTGTCACTGCACTGAAAGAAGAAAATAGTTGAACCAACTTAATTGAATTTTTTCAATTGGTAACACTCAAATGAATTAAGTTCTTTAAAATGAATTTAATACGTTAGAGTAACACAATTGATTTAAGTCACATGTGCTTAATAATTCAATTGTTCTCAAATCAACATTTTGCATTAATCCAACTTAAAATTAAGTTTTCAGTTCAGTTCAATAATTTGCATAACCCAAAACTAAAATATTGCTGTTTTCTAACCTAATACTATGC